>JANKYF010000006.1:60042157-60052616 GCA_029829435.1 Erythroxylum hondense
ACTTCCAAGCTGTCATAATATTTTGACTACCCCCCTCACCCTTAACTACATTAACTTCACGTTGATTAGGATCTAAGAAGGGGCTCATTGTGCAATGATTCATGTGATAAATAAGTGGACGAGTACCTATACTTTTTGAATCGGCAGCATACTCTTTACCACAATAATTGCATCTACCTTTTCTAGTTCCATCTTCAGCCACAAATGCAGTAAAATGATGCCATACCTCAGATCTTTTTGCCATAGCCTTTCGCTTTGGTGCTAGTGGAACTGGAGGCATCTCTTTTCCAGAGGCCTCTCTAGCCTCTTCATTCGGAGACTCGACGTTGAATGGAATCATTGGATTATTTGACCCTTCTTGTTCCATCTAAAAACAGGAAAAAACAATTTATAAGACAATCAGAAGTCAATTTATAATTCACTCACTTCAAATATGAATCTTCAAAGCACATTAGAAGTGAATTTATAATTAACTAACAAGTGATTTAAAAAAGTATGAGATTTGTAATTAATTTATATACAGTATTAGTTAAAACTCATAATAAAAGTATGATTATTATGGGGTGTATAATAAGGTGTATGACCTAATCTGTTAATTGTTATGCCATAGTTGAAAATCAATTTGATGTCTCTTGTTTGTATATTCAGTAAATGTATATGCTACTTGCTACTGTGTATGAAAACTTCTCATTTTTGTATCAGGAACAACAAAATCAATTGTATCTTGTGAGAAACTGGTAGCATATTCCCATCGTCCAAATGCTAAAACTTTCTCAGTCAGCAAGTCCTAAAACAATCAAAAAGAAAGGTAAAACATGATTTTAATTCCAAACATATTTGCAAGGTTGTGAACTGAAAGTAAGGTGAACTTGGTGTATATTCTTTTAGTCTTTTTGGTTGATCAAAGATTATAAGGTTTGATGTTATATGGTTCGAGGCTCCTATATCAATTATCCATAAACCTGCTTTTACAAAATCAAGTGAACTGAAAGCAAAATTAAGCACAGAACCTGCAAAATTTGTTGGATGAGCAAAATTGATTCGATGTCTATCCTTACCCATACTCATGCCTTTCATGTATTTCATAACTTCTTGTTGGACAACATTGGTAATATTTACAGACCATCCCGGTGATTTCTCAACAATCTCAGATTTATCAGCTCAACAATCTCAACATTGGTAATAAGCAACAACAATCTCACCATTATATAGTAATAATTATTGAAAAGTGTAAACCACATTCGATATGCATCTCCAATCCAATTACTAATACTAAAATTTTGAGGTCCTAAGGAAATAAAACATTCACCTTTCCACATGAATATCATCTTCAAAGCCCTAACTTACACTGTCCCAAAAACTGAAGCAATCGCATTAGAAGGAATGGACATATCTGCACTGCAAACACTCTCTCACAGGTCTCATTGCTCATGGCATATAATGCTTGCATAGGTATCAATTGCAACAATCTCTTATTCTCTCAAAAAAAGAAAAGAAAAAGAAAACAGTTTCATCCAATTAATGCTTTTTGTATGATTGAGAATCTCCTGCAAATAGGAAAGGAGGTACTGTGATTGTAAAAGAAGTAAAGAACCATAATTTTTCAAGTAAAAAACCAATTCAATCTTTAGAGGTTCTGCCATCTTTACTACATACAGTCCCTAACCTTCCCTTAATTTTCTCTAAACCCTCTCCCCTATAATTTTCCTTTCCCTCACTAGTTCCTCAATTTCCTTAAACCGGTTAAACTAAAGCCAAAAAAAACGCATCTCAAAACAATTAAACAAGAATTACAAAATCAGATATAAGCATAACCCAATGTAACATAGAAACCAAACAAAGCAGTAAGCACAGAGCATTTTATTTGAGAGCCAAAAACGCAATCTTTCAAGAAGATTAGATTTTCTAGCATTCACCTAACGTCCAAGTTCAATCCAAAAGCCTTCAGAAATCAGAAATCACAACACGAGGTATAAAAATCATATAGTCAATCAACAACAGAAACTTTAACGAACTTGTTTATAGTGTAGCTTACCTTAGGTTCAAAGCTTTAATCAAGAAGAATATATGTTGCCTTAATATCGCGGTGAATGATTTTCGAACGACCTGAATATGCACATTCCAAACTCCAGTTAGGATTATGACAAGTCGGAGACAATTTAAACTTGAAAGTTGAAACCTCTCTAGCAAGTAGGCAGTAGCAATCAGTTCACTAATAACACGAAGAAGAACACGTATTATGACCTGAACAGTTAGGATTAATGGATTATGACCTGAATATGTATGGATCTAGCGATGGTGGAACCGTGGAAGGCACATTTAGGAAACCCAACAGAAGAGAAGAACACGAAGGACGGAAGGAGAGTAGGAGACGGCGAGACGCAGACACAAGAAGAACGAAGCTCACCAACATCGACACCACGACCACG
Source organism: Erythroxylum hondense (assembly GCA_029829435.1). Taxonomy (NCBI): domain Eukaryota; kingdom Viridiplantae; phylum Streptophyta; class Magnoliopsida; order Malpighiales; family Erythroxylaceae; genus Erythroxylum; species Erythroxylum hondense. The sequence goes on from JANKYF010000006.1 coordinate 60,044,587, forward strand.
TTTCCGCTTCCGAAGAAGATCACCTTAGTACCTTAGATCTGAGTTTTTCGTTAAACAAGGTGAAGCCGTGAAGGACTGAAGGTGAGAAGAACAGAAGTTTAGATGGTGGAGAGAAGAGAGAGGCAAGTTTCGGTGTAGGTTAGGTCTGGTTAGGTGTAGGAAGATGAGAAGAACCGAAGAAGTGAAGAAGAAGAACCGAAGTTAGATAGAAGAGGGGAGAGTCGGAGAGAAGACAGAAGAGTGATTGGAATTAGAGAGAATTGAGATAAGTAATACCTAATTCGGGTAATTAGAAGAGGGGAGAGAGGAGTTGAAATTTCGGGTAATCTGAAATTTTTTCGGCGTTACCCGTCTTAACCCGAAAAAATTTCGGGTAATTTTCTGGCCGACCTGATTTACCCGAAGTTTGATATTTTGTTACCCGAATAATGCTCACCCCTAAGTACGAGGCGGTCGTATTATTGGGTGTGAAAATCTTTTAGGAGAAGTGAGGTTGAGAGATAGTGTCCAGGGTTGAGTGGTGTCGACTCAGTAAAGCCTTGGATAAATATATTGTATTTCGATGAAAGTGATTAAGCTGAGTGAGAGCCTCGTAGATGTAAGCAAGATGTGTCGAACTACGTTATTAAATTTTTGATGTTTTTATTATTTCGATTTTACTTGTTTTTATTTTGTTGATGTCAAAGAAGTTTGCGAAACAATTAACATTTTTTATTTTTCAAATATGATATTGATATTAATTAGCAGCGTGGATTAATGACATTTAGCCATTATTTGATTTAGTCTTGCGTTGGTTTGAAGCGTTTTTACAAAAATTAAAATAAAAACTTCAATTTAAAAGAAATTTATATATCATTGTCTAAAAAAGTTTGATTAGTCTTAAGGACTTCTTATCTATTTGATATATAACACTTGGAAGCAACTCAATATTGGAAAATTAATCCTTATTTTTTTGGAAATTAAATAACTCATTGATATAAAAAGCTCTACAACCTTGCTAGATACAAAAGAAACGAATCACAAAAGTTTGGAGAATCTACCATTATGCCCATTGGATCAATTCATGCCAGGAATTGGTTTCTTTCCTTATGCCAAAATCTCTCTGCATTTTACTTCATATGTTTGTTGTGTACTTGCATTGCATATCACTGGTAGATGGTCCAAAGTTTCCAGGTTGTGATTGCACAACTCGCACTCTAGAGAATTGAATGGGAACTTTATTATATTCTTGGTGAGGAGTTTCCATATCGCCCCTATCTATAATATAAATGAATGAGATAGATTAATGACAGTATCCTAAATTATATTTTTCCATTCCACCTTATTGCTTAGATCCTTTTGAAGATAAGGCACCTACAAGTAAGTCATGTATCTTGGTTGGAATCTTATCTTACATGATATATTTTAGCTCCCAAGATCAATAAAATCTTATTTTTGTCATAACTATAATTATCCTTATATTTAATATTACTTTCCATAATTTTTTGTTGAAACCAACTATTATTTTCATAATCTTCTATTGGATGGTTTTATGGCACTAGGTGTTGTTTATTAAAATAAGTAATTTTTATTTAATTATATCATTTAGTACTTGTAATATCTATGTTAATTTGTGGCCTGCTAGACTTGGTCATATTAGACAAGATCGAATAAATAAAATAATCAATAAAAGACAAGTAGAATTGTATACTAGTAAAAATTGTCTAATTAGAAAAATGATATGAAAACCATTTAGCATGGGACTATTAATCTATTACAATTAATTCATAAAAATATATGTAGCTAAACGAATGTGAGAGTAAGAAACGAAGGTACTTATTTTGTCACTTTTATTAATAACAATACTCAATACAATTATATCTATTTGATTTCTCATAAATTTGAAGCATTATATTATTTCTAAATGTATATGACTTTTGTTAAGAACCAATTATATAAGAAGATAAAGAATCTAAAAGTTGATTGCTGATAATAATACTTATTTTATTAGTTTAATGAAAAAAGAATAAACAGATATTTGATTATTCATAAACCCATCAACAAAATGATGTCACATAATGGAGAAATTAAACTCTTCTAAAAAAATTTAATTTTATGATAGAGCACACAAAGTTTCCTATCAAATATTAGGGTGATGTGTTATTGACAACCATAAATGTACTTAATCGGATGCCCATCAAATCAGTTACTAAAGTGCCATGTGTTATGGACAATTAAGAGACTTGATTTAGCATAACTGAAACCTTTGGGATGTGCTACCTACATTCATGATCTCTCATATAAATAGAAGTAATTATGTCCTAGAAGAAAGAATAGTATCTTTAAAAAATATTTCAAACATTCCAAAAGGTATGTGTTTTTAAAATGAACAAAGTAATGAAAGAGGAATAAAATTTGAGTTATGAGATATCAAGTTCTTATATAATGATATTTCAAAGAAATCAAATATAGGATACACTTATTTCTACATTAGATATTAGATAAGGGTAATCTAGTAAGTCAAGATCAACTAGATGAAATGCACTTAAGTGGCAAAATTTTAAGAGAAGATGGATTAGTTTATGATGAATGGAAATTGCTATTTGATAGGAGTTTCCTACAATTATCAAATCTAAGTAAGAGCAATATAAATTTAGAGAGATATATTCCTCAATATCTTTAATTACATATACAATATGAGTAGATTAATTCCAAAAAAATGATTTTACTTCAAAGGGGGAACCTATATAATAGGTTCCTAAGGAAATAATGAACCACAAAAATGAAATAGACTCTATATAATCTTGGTAAGACAAATGAGTTAATGCAATGGAAGAATAGTCAAATTTGACAAGCTCAATCTAAGCTTGAGACTTGGTTAAATCTTCTTAAAAGACATAAAACCATAAAGAACAAATGCTCAAAGTTAAGTGAAAGGTTTATGGTAGTTTTTTTAGTATGCAAAGTACATCTAGTGGTAGAAAGACACTCATAATATGTAGGAATTGACTATGAGAAGAAATTCTCACTTATTGTGAGCTTTACATCAGTTTAACTAATTTTAGCTTTGGTGGATAATGGAACTTGATTTAATCACTTCGATGTAAAGAATGTATTCTTAAATGGAGAAGTAGATGAAGCAATTTATATGGAACAACCAATAGGTTTGGTTTATAAAGACCAAGAGTAAAAAGTTAATATTGTTAAAGTCAATTTATAGTCAAAAGATCCAACATTATATATGTAACTTTGTTGTTATACATGGATAATATTTTGATATCTAGTAAAAACAATGAATTTTCTAGTAAAAAAATAAATAGCGATCAACTATGTTTAAAATGAAAAATATGGGTGAGCCTACATGCATCTTTAGGGGTCACTAAGAATCATTCAAGAAGATCATTGTCACTTCTATAAACTACATACATATTAAGTAGATAGTTGAACAATACAAATATCTAAGATTATAAATTGCTTTTGCCTATTGCTAAAGGTGAATGCTTATTTAACAGGCAATATCCTCAAATGTTATAAGAAGAGGAAGAGATAAAGGTGGTTTCTTATTTTAATGCAATTGGTAGTCTCATATACACTATATTGTAAATGAAACTAGATTTATGTTTATTGTTAGGATAACCAGTAAATATTGATTGAATCTCAAATAAATGCATTAAGAAGCAATAAAGAGAACATTCATATATACTAGAGACCCTAAGTATCAATGTAAACCAAACACAAAGATACCAAGTATAATTATCTCAATAATATAATAAAGAAATAGGAATGAATATAGAGTATATTTCTACGAGACAATTGATTATAAATCATATAACTAGGTTGAATATAAGAGATAAGTTTTATATACATGTTATGTTATTAGAATTGCTTAGTATTTAAATTTATGATGTATTTATTTTCTCTATGTGTAGGCATGGAAAAAGAACATAACTCAAAGTTAACGAGATCAACTTAAGTTAATAGAGTATTAAGCTAGTCATGAGCTCTTTTTTAAAAAGTTAGAATTCAAGTCAGGCTCAAGTTCAGGCTCTACGACTTGACTCGACCCAAAATATGACCTTCTTTTATAAATAAATTGATGTCATTTTCTTAATGTGATCCTTAAGTCTACCAAATTGTCGGATGAGTGGAGACTTGACATATTAATCCCACTCTACAAGAGTAAAGGGGATATCAAAAGTTGTAACAACTATAGAAACATCAAATTAATCAGTCATACCATGAAGTTAAGGGAGAGGGTGATTAAGAAGAGAGTGAGAAAAAGAACATCCATTTCAGAGAACTAATTTGGTTTCATGTCAAGGATGTTCACAATATAAGAAATACATCTCCTTATATGACTAATACAATATTATAGGGATAAAAAGAGGGACTTGCACATATTTTTCATTGATTTAAAGAAAACTTATGATAATGTACTTAAAGAAGTCAGGTGGAGTTGTTTAAAAGTTAAGGGAGTTCATGTTGCCTATATAATGATTATTAGGAACATGTATGAAGGTGTTAAGACTAGAGTAAGGCTGATAACAGGAGATACAAAATATGTTTCTATCAATATCAGGCTATAGCAAGGATTCTCATCGCGTACCTTTTTATTTACAGTAGTTATAGATGAGCTTACTAAGAATATCCAAAGGGATATTCGTTAGTGTATCTTATTTACTAATGACATTATTTCAGTTGCTAAAACCAAAAAGGGTGTTAATAACAAGCTAGAACTTGGAGGAATATGCTAGACTCAAAGGGCTTTAAAGTGAGAAGGACGAAGAATGAATACTTAAAGTGTAACTTTTTAAGTTATAGCATAGCATCCAATGCAGAGGTCAAGATTGGTACTGAAGTTTTACCATAGAATTGTTTTAAATACTTTGGATCCATCATCCAAAGCCATAACGAGATAGATGACAACTTAGTGCACCATAACAAATTATGGTGGCCAAAATAGAGAAGCACCTTAAGAGTTTTATGTGACAAGAAGATATCACTAAATCTAAAAGGTAAATTATACTATTTAGTAATTAGTCTGACTATAATTTATAGAGTAGAGTGTTAGCCCATTAAGCATGCCTATAGTCATAAGTTAATCGCTACAATGATGTGGATATTATGTTGGACGTGACTTTACAAAAATAGATAAAGTTTGGAATCAAATAGTAAGATACAAATTAGGTGGCTAACATTAATTGTAAAATAAGAGAGATGAGACTTAGGTAGTTTAGATATATTAAGAGAAGACATCCTAACATCTCATTAAGAAAATGCAAGAAGAATATACTTAGGGACTGTATGAGAAGAAAAGGAAGACTAAAAAAGAATTAGGTGGAGGTGATTAGGAACAGTATGGCCTTACTAGAGCTTACTGAGGGCCCTAACTCTCATTAGAAAACTTTGACGAACTAGGATACGGATAAAGGACTTATATAAAGAGGTCATTCTTTTCATAGGTCTTTTGAACATTTTCCTTTAATTCTTGTGGCTTTTAATTAGCCTAAATATTTTTCTTTGTAGTGCTTGTTCCTTTAGCTATTTTATTTATTTATTTATATTTACTTTTATCTTAATTTATTTGTATCTTATATTTGTATTTGTATTTGTATTTATGCAGTTATTTGCTTATATATTTGTCTATTGTTTTCTTTCAACTGTTTTAAAAACTATTTTTTTCTGTGAGTTATTGTAAATAATCTCTCTTTAGCTAGGAGGAATGTTCGTACTTTTATATCTCCTTAGACCTCATATCTCAACATAATTCTTACTAAGATGTTTTTTTTGTTAATGTAACAAAATGAAATCATTTTTTTCACATGAAAAAGAAGAAAAGACAGCAAGATGTCCTCCATATTATGGCCAGCTTATATTGATAATGCCAGTGACTAGTGAACTATATAACAACCATAGTGACTAGCAAAGTCGTCCTCCACCTCCAACTGTCTTGAAATAGATATAGTAAATCTAGCTAATCTCATTTTTTTCTCAATAAAGCAATGAATCTAATCTTGTTCTCAAAATTTTGAAGCTGGTCTCTCTCTCCTTTGCCATCTTTTCCTCTTAACCTCAAACTGTTTAGTATGTCTCCTGGTTTATAATCTCTTTATGTTTATTAAATTTCAATTGAAACTCATTTGATTGATTGATGAATTAGCATTGAAATTCAAAAATATTTTTGCATATCTTATCATGTAATCATGAAATTTCTAAGGATTATATTATCCATTGATTGCTTACCACTAGTTAGAGTTAATTAGTTGACAAATTTACTTCTGGTGGTGGAAACTTTGGATCTTTAGCAATGGAGAGTTAGATAGGGATCAATATACATTAGTTGGAGCTTTGATAGGTTGGGTTAGGTCAAAATGAGAGCTAAGTAGTTCAGACTTCGAGAGGTTTCAAACTGTCAAAAGCCTAACCAAGCTATGGATTAGGTTTGGGCTACTTTTAAGGGGTTTAGGATATGAATAAGGTTGCCTTAGGTTTAGCTCAAATTAACCTATTGTCAATCCTATCCATATAAATATCTACATTTTTTGTTATCAATAACGAAGTTTTATTTGTCATTGAGTATTTGTTACAACATATGTTTAATTTAGCATTATATGTTATTTTTTAGAATAAATGTTTGCCAAAATTAAGTTCAAGAAGTATAAGAATGCTTGATTTCAAGTTGAGTGTTTTGTTCTAAAATGAGGGTTAAATATAATATTGAATAATCAATTTTGGATATAAAAAGTTTTTCAGATAGATACGGGATACCTTCTCATATAGGTAATTGCGTTCGTTACTTTGTAGGAATAATGATGAGAAAAGTTTTAATCTATTAATCTAAGTGATAAACGAGGGCTTAAATCTTAAAACACTAATATTGATGTGAAGTATATTAAAGGGTAAAAAGAGTTATAGTACTAGTGTAACCTAAAGAAATGATGTTTTCAGCCAATTTATCTTAATATGCCAAATGTGATTTTTGAAAAATGGATTAAATGTGTAAACAAGTGAACTCAAGTTAGGTATTATATATGCTTAAAAGATCATTTGTATAGTATTGTGAGGTAAGACATACGGTCAGATAAAAGAGAGTAAATATTATAGCACATGAATCATACTACATGTGCATAACCAATCAATTAGGTTAATATAAATCATATTATTAGCTTATATCATAAGATGCTCCTTGGGTCTGGGTGAACCTAAAATTAAAATACTCTCTTTAAGCGAGTTGTAATTTTATATAATTGAGTTAGTTATTTTTATTTTAGAATGTTATTAAAAATTGTGAATGATTTCATAAAACAAAACATTTGAAAAAAGCAAATTAAAGAAAAAGGAAGATCATTATAAAATTGAGTTCATCTCGAGTCCACTTGGTGATATGAATACAAAGTATTTATATAATGGAATTGAGGTGATAATTGATGTAATAAATAAGCTAAGTTATAACATACAAAATTTATTTAATGACTTATTTATTATTTGTTATGTCTTATATTCCTAACAAACATATGGTAATATACTCTCGTTGTGTACTAGTCGCATGGATTATTAGAAAAATATAAGAACTACAAAATTCTAATCATTTAATTTTAATATGTGTTAGTGGGAGACGAAAAACTAGACATATATAATAAGGAGTATTTAGTTATCACATTATGGTTATAATAATTATTCAACTACAAAGGAAGTTATAATAATTTCATAATCATCACATTTAAGTTTTATTATCTTAAATAATTTCATAATCATCACTTTTTTTTTTACATGATAACAAAAGATAAGAAAAGGATAAGGAAAAACAAAAGAAAGTTATCAGAAGGGATTCTATATCAAGTCTTCATATCCTTTGTTTTATTTTGTTTGATCTTTTAACATTTGTTAACTAAAAAAGAACGATGAGTGCATCTCTGCAATGCTTTGCATTATATAAGTTTGACCCTTGTAATTGTGCAAGGTGGTAGGTATTCATAATGTAAACGATCTAGAAGGGGGGGGGGGGGCTTGAATAGATATTTGAACCTTTTTCGTAAAGTTCTACAAGAAAA
>JANKYF010000006.1:60302119-60317504 GCA_029829435.1 Erythroxylum hondense
ACCAACGTAATAACTCGTCACTGAGCACTTTTAGTAACAACCCTATAGTGACCACCTGTGACCAACCCGATTTTGGTCGCTACAACTTTTAACAACCATTTTCTGACTTTTAGCAACCATTAATAATAGTTGCTGAAACTAATTTTTCTTGTAGTGTATCTCTTTTTTTTGCTGCAAACCTTCAAAAATCCTCATCTTTGTATGCCAACGTGAGTGCCATTATTGTCCTTCCTTCTCTTTTGCAACTCCTCAAAATCTTAGGTACTCTTCAAAATTGTAATTCATTTTTTGTTAACTTGTCCTAGTAAAAGTAGGTAATACACCATTTATGGATTTTAGTTGATTTGTTATTGAGGTGTTAGCTCTAATTGGCGGGTTGAGGGCCATAACTTCTTTAAGAGGCTTAAGAAGAAAATAAAAGTGCCTAGCTTAGAAATAGTTATAATGAAAATGATGGCCTCAAGTGATTGTTATCAAATTTAGCTAGAATACATTGAAAGTATGGCCTCCAGTAGGATGATATTGTGTACCTTAAGAGAAAACATGTATTATGGAGAAAACTTATTCTTAATTATTACTAGCAGTTGCTAGTGGGGACAAATTAAACTTATCTCTTTTAAGGCCAATTTATGACTAACAATGATTTTTAGGTATTTTATTTGAAATCAAATTCCATTCTTCTTGGGCACTATACACTAAACTGATAAAGAACACTTGTCTTCTTTTCCATCTTAGTAAGTGGTGAGATGAGCTCTATGTATTATTTGTATGCATGTCATCACAAATAAGTGATTATTATGCAGACTTAATAGTTTGAAATATTAAGATGATATTTAGAATTTATAGTAAGTTTCAATGGTAAGCTAAAGGACATAAGTTTTAAATTGACTATCTTTTAATCTGACCCCATTACTTTAAATCTTCTTTTTTGAATTGAGAATGAAAATTTTTGAGAGAATCAAAAGAATAGGTTGACAATAGTGAGGTTATAACTTGGATGAGAGCTTTACAATCTCATGAAGTTTAATATGTTTTCCTGAAAACTAATACTTTAATTATTTGTAATGTAGATGGTAAATTTTGAATTTTATTATGGTGAGATATTAGAAAGAAATGACACTAGCAAATGTATTAGAGGGCAAGATCAAAAAGAAGAAGGATATGAGTATTGATGAAATTTAACATTCTAGTATTAAAAAAGGTGTTAGAGGATAAAGAACATTAAGTGGTGTCTATATTTTACAAATTTTCTAAAGAGTCAATAAGATGCTTAAAAGAGGTGAGCTTACACTAAGATAAGGACATATTGTCAATGCTGAACCACATCTAAGAAATGAACTACAAGGAAGTTGGAAGTCTATTACAAACATGATTATAAGAATCTTATAATAGATTATTAAGACTTCGATTTCAATGTCAATAATAATTGTGAAACTAATACCTAACAGAATATGAATGTGAATGAAGAACGGCTATTCTAAGTTCATATAGAATATGAAGATGAAGATTTATTTATCATATATCAGTGAATTAAGAAATGATTCATTTGAAGATGAAATATATGCAATTGATGATGAAAAATATCTTACTATGAGAGAAAATGACAAGAATGATACAAGAAGGTTTGTAATGGGGGATATTATGGATAAGGTTAGGTGTAGTAAGAAAGAATGCAAAAAAGAGGAGACTTATTTAAAAAAATCATAAAGAGAAGAAGATAATTCACATGGTTAGAGTAAATATGAGGAAAGTGATGCTAAAGTTCAATCACTAATTTATAATGCTAATGGATAGTATGAGACATCTGTCATAAAGAAGAAATACATTACGTTTAATCTAAATGTGAATATAAAGGATGAAATTTAAGGATGAGAAGTAGTTTAAGAAAGGAATAAAAAATTTTATAATTATAAATGGATATGATGTTTCAATGGCAAGATATGGTGTGAGAATAGAGGGTGTTTATAAGCCACAATGTCCCTTTATGGTATATGGTATCTAGATTGGAAATAATTTTTTTTGTGAAGATATTATAAAACAAGCATAGTTGCAAGAAAGTGCAAAGAAATAAGCAAGTTATTGGGACATGGATTTCAAATGAATTTTTTCTTAAGTTTAGGAGGAACTGAACCTAGCCAATGGTAAGATGATAGATGACTTTAGAGAAAGTATGGATTATAGGTGATTAAAAACTAATGTTATAGGGCTAAATGAGAAGCTATTGTGATGATGTGACAATTTATTAAACGTTATTATATGAAGTTATAGTCTTATAAACATGAGTTCGATGAGTTGATAAAGAAGAGAATTCATTATTTAAACAAAATATGATAAGAAGTTTGGATAAATAATGTTTAAAAGGTTCTATATGAGATTTAATGCATTGAAGTATGATTTTCTTAGTAGAAAAATAATTGTTCTAGATGCATGTTTCTTTAAGACATTCCTTAGAGATGCTTTAGCATTTGCAATTAGTCGTTATGGAAATAATCATATGCTCTTTATATCTTAGGCCATGGTTGAGGGAGATAATTAACAATCTTAACATTGATTTTTGAATCTTTTTGGTGATGATCTAAACATAAATAGAAATAAATGGATTTTTATAAGTGATTAATAAGTATTGATCTTAAGTGTTCATATTGTCTATGTTCATTTCTATATGTTCTTTGAACTATTTTACTTGCATTATATTGTTATGCCCTTTATTTTATTTTTATTATTAAGGTATAGTAGACGCATTGAAAAAATCTCTTTTTAGAAGTAAAGCATGTAAAATGTGCCTTACATATCCATGTAAATTTGTCTAAACTATGCAAAGGTCACACCTATAAGAGTTTGCTTTGGTAAGTTGTCAGTTACACAATAAAAGTGGTGTTTGATGAGATAATGGATCACTTGAAAAAGTTATCAAAGAAGGCATATAATGACTTTAAAATAAAGGAACCTCAGACATTTATGAAGGCATTTGTGTGAATAAGACCAAAATGTGAAAATGTTCATAATAACATATCATATACATTAATGGATTCATTTATAAAGCCTCACATAAAAAGCCTGATCAATTTTCTAGAGGATATTCGAGTTGCCTTATTGAATCTAAAACAAGCAAAAAGAGGTAAAGATCGAATCCAATGACGATATATGCCTAAGGGTGAGGAAGAATATAGAATTTGGACAATGGGATGTAAGACATTATATCACCAAGACTAATAGGAATTTAAAGTTTGAAACCATGAATTTTATAAATAAGTTCATTTTATTGATTTATAAGGAATAACTTGCCAATGTTAGACTTTGAGTGTTAATAGGGATCCTATATAAACATCTAATGGCTTGTATATAATAACATAAGGAGGATATTGATGCATATATAAGTCGATACTACAAGCTTGAATGTTAGTTGTAGAGTTATCATTATGTTATGGAGCTTACCAATGGCCTATAATTTTGTCCGAACACTGAAAACCTGCGGTTTGTATTATCGCCTTTGATCAAAAAGATGCCTAGAAGACCCAAAAAGGTTATAAAAGAGATTGAAGTGAAAAACAACAAAATCCAAACAAATTGAGCAAGGTAAAAGTAGTTACGAGATGCTAAAATTATTATGAAATATGTAAAAATAAAATTGGATGGAAAATAAAGATTAACCTTTAAGAAAACCTAAATTTGTGAAGGTGATTCTATACCTATTTCTATTTGCACTCATTTCAAATGTTGTTTAAGATTTCTAATTGTTTATTATAAATTATAAATGTATAATATAGTTAAAACAAGGAATGCCATTGAAAAATCAAGTATCTACATCTAATATTAGCTGCTATAAGATTAGAAGATCAAATAATCAAGATGTACAATGTCAAACTCACATCACCTATCTTAAGAAGGGAGAAAAGGGTTGTTAGTGAATTTTCACCTTTATTTCCTAATTATCATTTACCATTATAACTATTTAAGTTTCTATAAACAACTTAAGGATATGAAGTAACATTTAGAGAAGTTAGTAGGAACACTTATTTTATAATTTATCACTTAAATGCATTTTTATAATAATTATATGTAACTAAATCCTAAGTGTTTATATTGCACTTTATGTTTATGATATTTGATACATATGCATAAATTAATTTCAAGTACTAAAACCTCAAGGAATAATACAAATACAATTCAAGCTTCTCAAAATACAATTACCAATATAAATTCACTAATAAACACTTAAAATAGGAGAAGGATCAAGTTAAACATGAATAAATCATATCCAAAATAGCCTCAAGTTGTTGATGGTGAATCTACTACATATTAAACCATGTGTTTGTGGTAATTTGGTTAAAACTTTTAACATTGTTATTGTGTAATTTAGAAGAGACTTTGAACCTTATTTTTTTGTAGTCTGGATAGGATTTTGAACCTTGTGTTCCGTTATGGTGTTGAATGGTATTATGTGTTTTTTTTATCCTGTTTTAGTTAGATGGGATGCAAAGTTGATTATATGCTTGTTTGGTCATCAAGTTTCAAGCGATTGATATTTGAGACTTTTCTCCTTTGCTTCCCCATGATCTTAACTTCTATTTTAATCTTGTTGATGTAATGTTGTGGTGGTTGTTGTCATATTATAGTATTATGACTTATTTTAGTTCCTCCTACACTTTATACATGTGTTATTTTTATTTTATTAAAAATTATGTCATATCTATATTAAATTTGATTTGTTAGCTCGTATTTCAACATGAACTTGCTATTCATCTTGCATACTCTTCTTGTTATGTTAGTTACCTAATAGCAAGTCTTTTGGGACTTGAAGATTATTGCTACATTGTTTAAGGCTAATATGAATTTAGTTATGAGAGTTTGTGTAATGCTTGAATATCAAATGTAACACATGTTTTTTCAATAATGTGAGTATATGATAAAATGCTTAAACTTTAAAATGGTCAAATGTGTGTCCAACATTTGAAATTATGTTAATATTGAAATTAGATGAGTCAAATGCCTAAGTATATAGTCATATAGGGCCTATAAAATGAAAAAAAAACACATATTAAACATATATATCATATTTTGAAAATCTTATGAATTAATGAAGAAGACCACCTTTTATAGGCAACAATGAGTTTTATGGATGAGACTCTTATCCTAACCCATGGTAGAAGTTTACATTTTTTTTTATAATAATAAGCCTTCAAGTTATTTACCAAAACTAAATACCTATAAGACATCTACAATTTGGATTTTCATTAATGAATTGTATAATAATATCATTACTAAAATTATAATTGAAGTAATCATTTTTGTGCTAATGCAAAAATTAAAAAATATTGACCAATATTAGGCTTAGCAATTGAGATTTTTTTTCCAGTTTATGCTAAATTATTCAAACAATAATAATCATCATTCTTGAATCCATTAACTGCACCATTACACTCTTTTTGTATAAAGTATATACCAGGTGTGTAAGCAATAAAAGTCACAAGTACTTTATTTCTACTCCTATATTTCTTAATTCTATTACCATATCATCATATGTGAGATAACTAAAATTAATAAGCCAATGATTATAATAACGTTATAAAATGACCATTACGTACTAGCTCAATATCCTTATAGAAAATATTTCCAATAAATAATTAATAAAAATATTTCAATAGGGTATAGTGTAAAAGGATTTTTGGAAACAAGTCTTACTGGAGCGCGTAGATCATTATCATATTGCTTTATCTTGTGAGCCTGCAAAGAAACTTAGCAATGCAAAATTCATATACTTTGCTCATAAACTGTTATCGTGTGCTTTAGTCCCTTCACTACATCAAGTATTGTCTACATCCTTACTTCTTATACTTAATTATGTGTCAAAAGCATAAATTTACACTTTATAAGTTCTATAAGCACACATAATATATTGATTTTATTCAGACGTAATCTCTTCTTTTTTCATGCATTGCTAATATATAAACAAATTGAATTTTGAAGACACTTGAACATGGATTTAATTTGTTACATAATCATGACAACATATGGACATATATATATACAAATTGACATATGAAACACAACCCTAAAAATTACTTTTTAAGTATCATAATTCAAGTTTGGTCGCAGTATGCATAACTATAGCAACCATTCTAACATTACAGCGACCATGAAATTTTACATTAGCAAGTATAAATTTGGTCGCTAATAATTTTACCTTTAGTGACCAATTTTAAATGGTTGTTAATAATGCATTTTTAGCGACCAACGTAATAACTCGTCATTGAGCACTTTTAGTAACAACCCTATAGTGACCACCTGTGACCAATCCGATTTTAGTTGCTATAACTTTCAACAACCATTTTCTGACTTTTAGCAACCATTAATAATTGTTGCTGAAACTAATTTTTCTTGTAGTGATTTTTATTGATGTAACTAATAGATGAGTATCTATTAGTTTTTATTGATGTGGTTAATAGATAGACATCATGTGACATTTAATAGATATGTCACATCATTAAAAATAATATTTTAAACTAAATTTTTATGATTTTAAAAGAAAATTTTAAAAGTTTGAACACGAATTGTAAAAATCTTAAAAGTTAGACACTTGTAAATATATCAGCCCTAATATATAATATACTTTTTTTTAATCTATATAACCAATTCATTCAATCTATTTAAAAGGAGCTAGAGAGGGAGGTTTGTGAACCTCCATAATTCCTTATAAACTATATTGATTTCAAAGTTATCAATGACTCGATTATCACTTTGAAGGATAATTTATGACATCTCACATAATAAGTGAGTGTTAAATCTTATTTTAAAATAGGAAAATGTAAAAATTCTTGTAAATTTATGAAAAAATATTATTAATTAATTATTACTTATTTTTGGATGTTGATTTGTTGTTTCTAAAATAGTAGTTATCATTTTAAATTAAAAATTAATTCTTCATTGTCATGTTATAATCTTGTATTATTGTAACACATCAAGCATAAAGTCAACTAATACTATGATCAATCATTGTGAATTAAAAAAATCAGGTGATAATATGGAACAAAATTAGAAAAAATATTTTAAAGCGATTTTTAGGTGGAACACAAATTTAAGAAACAAAACCCAAACTTCTTGTATTTGAACACGTAATTTTGTTTATGTCTTGGTCTTTGTAATTTAAAAAAATGCATTCCAACATACAAAACTTTAATTTTTAAGAATTTTAATTACAGCTACTTCCCGACATTGCGTGTGCCCTTACAAATTTATGAGACCTTTTAATTCGATATAATCACAATGGACATACTAATAATTAAATTTAATCTGAATATACATATTAATAATAAGATGGTTCCCTAACAGCAGTAATTATGAGGTAAAAACGTAGGTATAAGAAAACAACTAACGAAAAATGAAGACGATTAACACCACAACAGAAGAAAATTGTAGAAAACTTGTAGAGACCAGAGAGATTTATGTTGATGGTTAGTCCAACCCCATATGATTATCGAGAATTTAGTGGTCAACGAACAAACATGACAAAATCGTTCTACCGTAAATTGCGGTTACATTACATTGTTAGTTTTGTTTTTGGAGAAAAGCATGCACGCAAGGACATGCAATAGAGAGGTGAAGGCAGAAGCTAGAGCTAATACACATCAGCCATTGAACTGTATATATGCATCTTAACAAATAAACTTGATGATTCCTTCTTCTTCTTCTTCTTCTTTCCTTTTTCACTCCAGGCTTTCTATTGTACTAGCCGCCGGTTAGCTTCTTGTAGCTACTAGTTTCTAGGTCTCTAATTAGTCCACATCCAAGAGGCTTCAGGACAGTCGTTGATTCAGGATTTCGTTTCAAAACGGGAAAGATGACTGAAAAAGAGACTGCAAGAACTGTAATAGGCATTATTGGTTAGTCCTGCAGGCTGCAATATCACCCTCTTCGATTTTTCTTTTTTTTTTTTCGAGTCACGTACGGAAACTCATGCCATTTTATTCATGTTGTTGGTGCTTTTAGGTTTGATATATTCATGGAAAAATTCTTTTAAGTTACACTATTAAGCCTTACTTGGAGAAACTAACATATGATATGACATAACATATCTTTAGTTAGAGTAAAATGACAAAGATAATGAGATGAGGAACTAAACGAGTTGTAATATAAGAACAAAGAATCACCATCTTGGATGCTAATCAATACATTTTATACATTAATTGATTTCTAAGAAATTTCTGTTTCATTACGTTCTGGTCAATTTGCCGGTACAAATCTTGCAGCCATTTTGATATCCATTACGATTCCAACTTCATTCGTTTGCTTCTTTCTTCTACAGGAAATGTTATCTCTTTCTTCCTATTTCTCTCCCCAGTGTAAGCCCTTTTCCTTGTCCAACTTTCAATTTTTTTATTTTCTGGTTTTGTTCCTGAAGTGTATTAATTCATCGCTGATAATGTTCTTGATATGAATAATCATTACAGACCAACTATGATAAAGATAATCAAGCAAAAGGCAGTGGAAGAATTCAAGCCAGACCCTTACATAGCTACTGTCCTGAATTGCGCAATGTGGACTTTGTATGGCTTGCCCTTCGTGAAACCACACAGCATTCTCGTCACTACAATAAACGCAGTTGGGTTGGTCATAGAGCTCATATACTGCGTCATTTTCTTCATTTACTCGCCCTGGAAAAGACGAGTACGCATGTTTTCATTGTATCACCCTAACATGCAAAGGTTTCCTTTGTCTAATTGGTTTGATTTCCATTAATGTATAGAGAAGGATCGTCTTATTCCTCGCTGTTGAGGCTGTTATAATGGCTGGTGTGGTCTTGATTACCATGCTCGTCTTCCATACCACAAGAAAAAGGTCCTTGTTCGTGGGAATATTGGCCATCATCCTCAACGTTATCATGTATACTTCACCATTGACAGTCATGGTATACACATCTGTTTTGATCATCGGGTTTTTGATATCTACTTAAGAAACCATTCAGTTTAAATTTTAAACTGGCTGGTACGACTCAATATTAAATCGGGTTTATGATTGTAACGCGGTACTTTTACTTTCTCTGCAGAAACTAGTGATCAAAACAAAGAGTGTCAAGTACATGCCGTTTTATCTTTCGCTTGCCAACTTCTGTAATGGGTTGATTTGGTTGGTTTATGCACTACTTAAAATCGACATTAATGTTGCGGTAAGTAAGAACATTAGGCACGTTAGTTGATTTTTTTTTTTCCAGCAAACTTACAGGTCCGGGTTAAAGATTGTGGCTATTGTCTATTGTTCTTATACTTCCAACATTGTGTTCCTTCCATAGGTACCGAATGGTTTGGGAGCTCTGTCTGGACTGGTTCAGCTCATCCTGTATGCAGTCTATTATAGGACCACTCAATGGGATGATGACCAGAGGAGGGACACGGAACACAACAGATCTGACCAACCAGAAGTTGAACTCGCCGCTAGACCCTAGCTAGACTCCAGTACTGGTGCAGATTTTGT
Source organism: Erythroxylum hondense (assembly GCA_029829435.1). Taxonomy (NCBI): domain Eukaryota; kingdom Viridiplantae; phylum Streptophyta; class Magnoliopsida; order Malpighiales; family Erythroxylaceae; genus Erythroxylum; species Erythroxylum hondense. Next base: position 60,311,588 of record JANKYF010000006.1, read on the forward strand.
TCACGTTCCGCTTGGTGTGTTCTCCTTAATGGTAGCTTTCTGGTTTTCCCTTTTTTCCTTTCAGAGACAAAGTCTTGCAATGCTCTTTCCCTATTCAATCCCTGAAAAGGATGTAAGCATTTTTGGTTTGTTAAGGAATATCCACTACTATCATTATTAAGCATTGAGCAAACCAAACCAATGAAAATAGCAGTATTACTAGAACTAAAATTTGATAAATCGTATTCATCAATGAGATGTACTAACCAGCCCGTTAACACACTGATGATTGACAAAAATACAGATACCTAAGGAACTCAGAAAAAAATTATTCCAACAGGAAAAAAGAAAAGCTTTACATCACTTACTAAAGCAGGAATGTAAAAATGAAACAAGCTCCTATATCCACCTCTTTTCACTTTCCCACTTTGACATCCAAAATTTCCTTTACATTCAGTTCATGGGTAGAAATTAGCCCAATTACGTCTCAAGGCAATATATCCTACGTCTTCAAATAGTAGCAGCAAATCAAGGCCCTCGGCTTCTGCGGAAGCAAAGGCAACCACCTTGTTGATCGGGAGGGATCATGCCACCTCCTTTTGATGTGTCGATGGCCTCCAACATAGAGACAACCTCATCCATTTCAGGGCGCTTGTCAGGGTTAGCATCCCAGCAGCGCTTCATTACATTAGCGAAAGAGCTTGGGCAACACCTTGGTATCTCTGGTCTCAAGTTCTGCAGTTGCAGTACCAGAATGATGATGTTATGAAAACTATGGAGTTCGTTAAAAAAGATGATGACAGCAGCACGTGCTATACCTGACGGACAACAGCCGAAGTCACTTCTGAGAAACTAAGATCAGGATATGGCATGTCACAGCAATATATCTCCCATAAGCAGATTCCAAAACTGTACACATCGCACTTCCTGTTGTATGGATTACCATTAAGAACCTGTAACCCACAAATATTCGTAAAAGTCCCAACTGCCACTCCTTTCGCGAGAAAGGAGAATTCTGTTCATCATTTGATATAACACCAATATTGAGGTCTTCAAATGAAGATGATGCCTTTAAAAGTGATAGGCACGCAATAAAAGTTAAGTTCCTTTTTATGTACTGAAGAATTTTCTACTGAGAAATTTCAATATATTGCAAAGGGATAGCAAAGACCAGCGGCGGGAAAACATAATATTCCAAAGCAAAACAAACTCCATACCTCAGGAGCCATATAGCCAAGAGTTCCTGTCTCCCCAGTCATGTCATTGGGATTTGATGCTTCAACACGAGCAACTCCAAAGTCAGCTATTTTCACAGTACGAGTCTTGTCCAACAACATGTTTTCGGTTTTTACATCTCTGTGTACAATCTTCTGGGAGTGAAGGTAACTCAGTCTGCACAATATGGTCACATCTCAATTTCTTACATATCCTAATTAACAATACATCAATGTCACTGAGACTAACAAGCAATAGCATCCCTGAATACATCTAGCAAGATATTTTAAGAAATACCCTCTAGCAAGATCAAGTGCCAGTTGCACAACAACTTTGAAAGCTAGCTTTCTTCTGCTGTTCTTTATGAGATAAGACTTTAGGGCCCCTCCAGGAAGATATTCCACGACAACACAGCACACATTACTTGGCATGCAAATTTGGCCATTTTCAGTTTGTATCTGTAGCTCTGATGAGCCCATTGTTGCCCCTATAAACTGAATCAAATAGGCTAAAATGAGTATAAATGCACACATTGAAGAAGCATTACCATTATCCTAAGTAAATGAAAATAACCACTTATCTATTTGTAAAAATGAAAATAACTGCTTATATTTGTAAACTACACTGAAAATCTAAGAGGACTGTAGATGATATAGCCTCTTAAATCAGAAAGTAACAGGTGCAGCGCTTTTAGGCATTTGCAAAAGATAATTGCCAAGATATCACCAAAGAACAAAAATTTTAGACCTCTTCATATTCACATGGATAATGAGTAGTAGCAAAGTTTTTCATGGAGTCAGATGCATTGGAATTTGATAGGACACTGGCAAAGTTTACTGAATATTTATTCAACTATATTATCAAAACACCCAGTACAACCACTGCTCTCTAAGAAAATAACGGAGAACCCTTAGATACTAGACCAGAAAAAAACTAGAAGAATATAGTAATGCAAGGATAGCAAGAACACACTCTCAGCCCTCTCCTCAAAAGAACCTCCAGAAACATACAACACCTCTTCCACTCCAGGTTAGCTTTCGAGAGGCTAACCACTGTCCCCCAAACTCTATCTATTCTCCTCTCTCTCTTGCTTCTTTTCACAGAAATACTCCACTCACTCCTAAACAGTGGGTCCTACTGCTGCCAAGTTAGTTAGGATTGTCTCCTTTCCCCCCATGCAGCCCATCTCTCTGCCTTCTAGAATATACCTTCGACCCCACGTGTCCCTTTCGTAATTAAGGGTCTATCATTACCCCCTTCGACCAATTTCACCTTGTCCTCAAGGTGAAAATCCGGGAAGAGCTCATCAATAGTTTCGTAATCTTCCCAAGGGCTGTCATGATCTGGTAAATGCTTCCGTTTCACCATTACCTCTTCCCTGCCATCAATCAGTTTCCGTATTTTCCTTACAAATTCTGGCTGTAACAACTGCTCATTGTCCTCGGTTAATGACTGTGGTAAGGGTTGCGGTGTAGTAAGGGGCTGCACTGACTTCTTTAGCTGAGAAACATGGAAAGTAGAGTGTATTTTAGCATTTGGGGGTAATTCCAGGCAGTAGGCAACTTTGCTAATTTTCTCTGTTATCTTGAAAGGACCATAGAACCTAGGACTCAACTTCTCATTCACCCTCTTTGCCAAAGACCTCATTCGATAAGGTCTTATCTTTATGTATACTAGTTCTCCCACTTCAAACTCCACATCCCTTCGATGTTTATCTGCTGTATTCTTCACGCATTGTTGAGCCTCGTCTAAAATGTTCCCTCAACTCCTTGATTACTGCAATCCTCTCCTTCAGTAATTCATTTACATCTTCCACAGCCGAATTGAGGTTTTCCAACTTGAATAAGGTAGGAGGGTACCTCCCATATATGGCCTTGAAAGGAGACATCCCTGCGGACTGATTAAAATTGGTATTGTACCAATATTCTGCCTAAGACAACCAATTCACCCATCTTCTTGGCTGACTCCCAACAAAACATTTGAGGTAGGTTTCCAATCCTCGATTTACCACTTCAATTTGTCCATCCATCTCTGAATGATAGGAAGAACTAAATCGGAGGGTTGTTCCAGAAAGCTTCAACATTTTCTGCCAAAATAAACTCATGAACAGCTTATCCCTATCGAAAATAATGGATTTAGGGAATTTATGTAGTTTTACTATCTCCCTTACAAAAACAAAAGTCACTTCCTTGGCAGTATAAGGGTGAGAAAGGGATATGAAATGTCCATATTTCGTCAACCGATCCACCACCACCATAATAGTATCAAACCTGTTGGATTTTGGCAATCCCGTGATGAAGTCCATGCTAATATCCTCCCAAACTCTTTTGGGAATGCGTAGCGGTTGTAGAAGTTTTGCCGGGCTCAAGGCTTCATATTTGCACTGCTTGCATATCTCACGGTTTGCAACATATTGTTGAACATCCTTCTTCATTCCTTCCCAATGTACAAAAGTAGGTAACCTCTTGTATGTTCGTAAATACCCAAAATGCCTGCCAAGAGGTGTATCGTGGAATTCTCTCATAAATAGGGGAATTCCTAAGGATCCCTTGGGAATCACCATTCGGCCATAAAAGGTTGCCTCCCTTGACTGCAAATCCTTCCGGAAGCTGTTCTCCTTTAATCCCCTTTTGCCAAATCGCATATAACTTCTTGTCCTTCTTGACTTCTTCCCACACTCCAAAATCTTCAAACTGCCATACTGTGACAGCCTTTAGCTCTAGGTTATCCTCTCTCCTAGACAAAGCATCCGCCACCCTATTTTCTTTGCCAGGCTTATAATGGATTTCAAACTTGTATCTCATTAATTTTGATACCCATTTCTGTTGATCCTCACTGAGATTACACTGTTCCTATAAAAACCTAATAGCTTTTTGGTCAGTTTTAATGATGAAAGGGCGTCCCAACAGATAGTGATGCCACTTTTTGATTGCTAAACAACGGCCATTAATTCTCTCTCATAGAATGAACTATTCTTCTTACCTGAGGAAAAAGCTTGGCTGAAATTTGCAATGGGGCGTCCATTTTGCATCACTACCGCCCCCACTCCCCACCCTAAAGCATCAATCTCCAACTCAAAAGGTCGAGAAAAATCTGGTAATGCTAAGACCGACACGGTGGTCATTGTCTTCTTGAGTTCTTCAAAAGCTTGTTGGGTTTCTCTCTTCAAAGGAAGGCATCTTTCTTGAGAAGAGCCGTAAGTGGTGCACCCATTTTCCCATAATTTCTTACAAATCTCCTGTAGTATCCTGTTAAGTCAAGGAATCCCCTCAATGGTCGCAGATTCTTAGGTGTTGGCCATCTATCCATGGCGGCTAGCTTTTCGGGATCCGCTAGCACACCTTCGGTAGATATTATATGACCAAGATACTCTAATCGAGATTTAGCAAACACGCATTTCTTGAGGTTTAACACCAATTTACTTTCTTCGAGTATCCTTAAGGTCTCCTTCAAGTGCTTCCAATGTGAATCCTCATCGGGGTTGTACACTAGTATGTCGTCAAAAAACACCAACACGAACTTCCTTAAATGCTCTTGAAAGATGTCATTCATAAGCGATTGGAATATAGATGGGGCATTGGTGAGGCCAAAGGGCATCACTAAGAATTCATAGTGCCCTTGGTGAGTTCTAAAAACTGTCTTCTCCTCATCTCCAGCCTTGATTCGGATTTGATGGTACCCTGATTTCAAATCCAACTTGGAAAACGGTTTAGAGCCTCCCAACTCATCGATTAGTTCATCAATAGTTGATATAGGAAACTTGTCAGGTAGTGTTATTTTATTCAGAGCCCGATAATCAACGCAAAACCGCCAACTTCCATCCTTCTTTTTAACCAGTAATACCAGACTTGAAAAAAGTCCCTTGCTTGGTCGAATGACACTAGCCAGCAACATTTCTCTAACCAACCTCTCAATTTCTGCCTTCTGTGAATGGGGGTACCTATACAGGCATATGTTTGGTGGAGCAACCCTTGGGTTTAAGGTAATGACATGGTCTTGCTCCCTGTGAGGTGGTAACTTTGCTATTGGTATGCGCACTGCTGTAAATTCTTTCAATAGCTACTGGACAGCTACGATTAAGGGTTCTTCCTCCACTTCATCTGTAATTCCTGGAATTCAATCAAATTTCCTTTATGACCACTCTTAAGAGTTCTTATAGCGGCTTTTAGTGACACCATAGCTTTAGCTAAGCTCGGATCCCCTTTCAAATAGTATTCCTCCCTGCCCCTGTTCACCTTCATTGTTAGTTGGCTCCAATTGACTCTCACTTCTCCCAAAGATTTCAGCCATTCAATACTAAGGACCATATCTGCTCCCCTCATTTCAAACACATAGAACGGTTGTTTAATCTTCATCCCCTATAAATTCACCTCCACGGTGGGACACTGCTTGCTGCCCTTTACCTTATATCCATCCCTTAGCGAAACCTCAAACATTTTCACTTCTTTGGTCTCAATCCTCAGTTTCTAAAGTGATGAAATTGTGAGATGCCCCTGTCTATCAATATGAGGACTTTTTCTCCCATACAACTCCCTAATAACTCCCTACCACATAATTTATAGACAGCTCCAAGGTAGCTGGTTCGGTTTCTTCCTCTTCATTCACTTCCTCTATTTTTGGGGTATCCTCCTCCAAGATCCTGTCTCTGTTAGGAACTCTAGCTTAAAGGCTAGAGATAAGTATATTATTAAAAAGAAAAGCAATGATCGATCGGCTACTACAA
>JANKYF010000006.1:60582761-60593612 GCA_029829435.1 Erythroxylum hondense
TTTGTTTTGAATAGGGATGACAATAGATCCAGCTAGGCCTGACTTGTAACTCAACTAGATTGAAGGTAGGTCGGGTTGACTAAACTCGATTTCTTATTTTTAAAAAAATCTATAAAACGACATCAGTTTTAACAAAACAATGTCGTTTTATCACTTTAGGTCGAACCACAATCAACAAAATAACGTTGTTTTGTCGCTCTAAGTTAGACCACAGGCTACTCGAGCTTAAATAGTTCTGGTCAACCCGAGCTTGACTTGTGAGCCTTTGGGCCAAAAAAAAAAAAAAACTGGTAGCTTAGGCAATGACCCAATCAATCTGTTTACTTCAGGTAGGCCTGCCGGACCTGTCCCAGAGTATTAACTCAAATTTGTAACAAAAAGCATAAGAAAAGCAGTAGTAACAAGAAAAGGATCATGGGATAAGATAAAATTAAAGTGGCAGACCCGCTAGTGTGCCTAATTTGAACACGTCAGCACAGAAACCACGTGGCATCCACCTGATTCCGTACTTAAAGTTATGCTTTCATGCATCATCGAATATAGGGACCTGTACACTGCAAGCAACACCCACACGTAACTGTTTCTTTTTCTCAACCCCACTTAACGCCGTCATGAACGTCGCAAACTCCCGTCAATCTTCCGTCTCCTTGGAGCATTTTCTCTGCTTCGCTTCACAACTTCTATCTCTGAACTAGAGAAGCTCTTTATGAATGATTGTATATTTTGGGGCCTTCAGATTTGGAGCGTTTCTAGTAGCGAAATGAAGTTCTAGCGATTGTTCTTGGGGTTTTGGATTTATGGCGATTAGAGGCGTCGATTTCAAGTGGTAAGTTCTAATCTTTTCCCGCTTTTTATACATATATGCGAATCTATCTACATGAAGTGTTCTCTATGAGAGTTTGTTGGTGGTACTTGTGTGGGATTTTATGTTTTCTTTATGATTTTGAGAATTGGATTCCCTGCAGGTACGATGGTTTCTTTTTGTCCATGCTGGCAACAAGCGTGTATCCTTACTCTTTGGGAATTTTTGCCTAAAATTCACTTTTTTTTTTCTGGGTTTGGTTCATTTAGTTCCTCTTTTATAGAGTTTGGACTAGTCCTTAGTGTTCCTCATTTTAGTTGAGCAGCATCTTGCTAATCGATAGTAGGGCGAGACTTACGGCTTCTTTGGTCATTTCTTTAACAATTTTGGTTCCAGAATCATTGTTGCTATCAGTTGGAAGCGTTACCATCTTTGTACATACCCATTGCACATATGGATCGTGGTTAGTTCGTCTCTTTCTGTGTGTTATATTTGAGCTTTTTGTGACTGTTATAGATTAGTGAGTATATGCAATTTGGATTTAATGATCTGGAAACTCTTGCGTTGCTGTAGGTTGACTACACTACAGTGTTTGTATTTCGCTTGTTGATGTTCATAGATAATGGACTCGCCGCGGGAATGGGTTTGTAAGTCTTTCATCTGTGTAGTTGGATCTTTAGTTTCTTTGGATCTTTAAATCAATTTACATCATATTTGATGTTATGTCTGAATACTGATATGCATTCTGTTTGATATAGTATTCGCATATCATAATTGATAAACAAGTCCTTCTTGCATTTGTTTACCTCTTTTACACACTTCAGGGATTTTGGCTGGCAGCAAAGGTATGCCCGTTTTTGCGGAAGAGTAGTAGTTCTTTCTATACTGTCCATGTTACTCTATCCGTTTCTCTGGGCATGGACCATTATTGGTTCACTCTGGTTTACAAGTGCAAGAAACTGTGTAAGTCCCTAATGTTTTGGCTTTCCCTCTTGTTCCTATTATTCAGGCGACTCCCATTGTGAAAGTGATTTATTTTCCCTTTTGCAGTTGCCAGAAGAAGGTCAGAAATGGGGTTTTCTAATTTGGTTACTTTTTAGCTACTGTGGACTGCTCTGTATTGCTTGCATGTCTGTTGGAAAGGTTAGTGAATTTCTTGTCCTTGTGTGATTACTTTCTTTAGCTCAAATATATGTGAGCACTAGAGCTATCATTTTCATTTTTACGTTGCATTTATTTATTGAGCCCAAATATTTAATGCCATTGCTGATGTTACTTACATTTCAATTATTCTACTTGTTGATGCCTTTAATATCAAATCCTTCAGTGGCTCACTCGAAGACAGGCTCACCTATTACGTGCTCAGCAGGGAATTCCTGTTTCAGAATATGGGGTAGCTCTTCATGCATCTTAAGTATTGAAATTTATCATTTCTCTTTGAAGGTCTGAATTGATATTGTTCTGTTGAATATAAATCAGGTCCTGGTCGATATGGTCCAGGTACCAGATTGGGCATTTGAAGCTGCACGCCAAGAAATGAGAGGCATGGGCCAGGATCTAACTGCATACCATCCTGGACTTTATTTGACTCCTGCACAGGTAAAACACTAAAGCATGAGTGAAGAAGAGGGGGGACAGAGAGAGTCCTTTTAATGTTCTATATTGGAAGTACTTCCCTTCATTTTCTAGTTTTAGTGCCAAATTTTCGGACGCCCTCCCTTGTGTATTCTCAGAGAGAAGCTGTTGAGGCACTCATTCAGGAACTTCCCAAGTTTAGGTTAAAGGCTGTTCCAACTGATTGCAGTGAATGCCCTATCTGCCTGGAAGAGTTTCACGTGGGGAATGAGGTGAATTTCCTTTTCTTATTCATCTTTTTTCCTTCTAGATTCTGTAATTCTCTAAATTAGAACTTTTTGTCATGTGTATTAGTTATCGCTGTTTGTGTTGTTTGGCCCCACCTAAAGCTGGATGCAATATGAATTGAGAAAATTGTTAAAAATCCTTCATGCGATTTGGACAGTTGAGTAGAGTTTTAGAGGTCTCTTGGTGATGCAGTTGCCTATCTTGGATTAAATTAAATAGAGAAAAGTGTCAGAGGGTGCACTTACCTTCATCTAAAAGTGCAAGAATTTTAATTTTGTTTTGTGATGTCATTTAAGTTTGTTGTTGGTAATCATGCAGGTTCGAGGCCTCCCATGTGCACATAACTTCCATGTTGAGTGCATTGATGAATGGCTTAGACTGAATGTGAAATGTCCACGCTGCCGATGCTCAGTTTTTCCTGACCTTGATCTTAGTGCTTTATCCAATATTCGTGCTGATTCTGAACGATCTTCTGCAACAGTTGTTACAACTACTCGCTATGTAAGGACTGAACCTCCCAGTCAGAGATATTTGTTGAGATTACATGGTCTGCTTCGCCTAGTCCATACAGGGAATGCTGGGTCTCCAATTGATGCAAACATGGATTTAGAAAGTGATGAAAATGGAGTTGCAGTTGTGTCAAATAGAGAATTGACTGGTTTAGATCCGGTTCCTTCAGCTCATTGCATACTTATCAGCCATTTGACCTTGCCACAACACTAGTCTCTTGGATACTCGCATTATCTAGGACTTGTTTCTCACCTTCAGCCAAAATATGTGATGCAGGAGCATTTACCCACACTACGTCAATATGAGTGGTGAAGTTTGCTTAGGCTGCGCCTTGATGGCTGCACAAGTCAACCTAAGGCGAATCCTTGTTCGAGTAATTAGCAGATGGTGCATGGTGGACATGGAAATTAACAAATGATCCCTTCTCCCTTGATAAAAGGTGTAAGGTTCTATACCAATGGTGAACTTGTGCCAATTCACACTGTCATAAGAAAAAGGAAACTTGGAATTTCGAAACATCAATTAGTGTTGCTAGAGAAATGAGTCAAAAATGAATGTATTCGTTGGAGGAATTTGCACTAGGGAGAACTGAATCTCTTTCTCACTTCTTGGAACATTTTGATTCTCAGTTAAATGATTTGCATTTACTGGGGGAATCCCTCTTTGGATCTGAGAATGTTGTTTATTGGTCAGTAGTTGTCATTGCTTTGGGGGGCTGGCATGGGTTCTCTGATTTAGCAGTTTGTACACCAATGAAAGCTGAATAACACGGGTTAAAATGAAAGCTCGAAAACGGGAAATTGTGCGGTTACTTGTGGACTCTTTTACAGTAGGGCAGAGTCTGGTTAAGAGGCTTGAGTCTATTTCTGTGATTTGGTAAAGCTGCTTATCTTTTTATTAACAGAATGTTCTTTTTATTATGTTTTGAAATCTGGAATTTGAGGGTAACGAGTATTGAAATTTGGAAACCAGAACAGAACAGTGAAAGAACAAGTCCAAGTTTATCCCATCTATTTCCTTTCCGCTGGTACAGATGCAAATTGTGCAGCGTATTCTTCTAAGAGTAGCCTTTGGCCGCTCGTTTAAACTAAAATATTTTAAATGGAAAATTATGCACCTTCTACTTTGCTCCAACTAATCTTCTTTTTGCTCACTCAAAACTGGACAGTTATTATTGACACGTCTTTTGAGAATGTAATCGATGCGCAGATTGGATCGCGAATCACGCTATTACGATTGACTTTGGTGTGACCTATCTCACTGCACCACCTATTGGGTGCCATTTTCTTCTTATTGCGGATATCTCGGGACCTAGCTACCTGATCTTATGTTGTAAATTGGTTTCCTCTTTCGCTTTAATTTAAAAAAAAAGTGAAATGATAACTTACAGTCAATTTCCAGAACACACGTCTGTTGTAGCTGAATCCAAAGTTTCTTCCCTAGGTTGACGTTGACCGTTACAAAAATGTTATTAAGTGGGCCCCCTCCTTTTTTTTAATATTATCTCTATATGTTAGTTCAAATATATAATTGCAAGCTTATCTTGTTGAGTGCCTCTGGGCCTGTCGTCGCAACTCACAACTCCATTCTCGAAGACCGAAAAAAAACACGCACTAAGAATAACAAACTTTGTTTCTGAATAACAAAAAGGTGACAGACTTTGTGAGAGATATAAGAACTCAGCAGAGGAAGAGATGGCGGGGGGAAATGTATGGGGATTGGGGCAAGCATCAACAACAACAGTTCCCCAATTGAGACCCTTCTGTTGTATAGATTTCTCAGCCAAGAAATCTACCAATTTCAGCTTTATTTTCAACTGGGGTTGCGGTGTTCTTCACAAAAGAACCAGTTCGAAGATTTCGTTGTCTTCCAATTGTAATAGAATCCGAAAGAGCTCAGATTTGTGTCTCTGTCGTTGCAGTAACGATAATAGCGATAATAGTGGCACTGCTTGTTCTTCTTTGGAGTGGGATTGGAATAGATGGACTCGCCATTTTTCTGAGATTGCGCAAGTTGAGAGCTTTGCCTCTGTTCTAAGGGTACCCCCTTTTTTTTGTTTTTCTTTTAAATTGCCCTTTTGGGTGTCTGTTGTTTTCTGGATTGGGTTGTGGGTTCGTTAGGATTTTCTTGTAGAGGTTGAGTGCTTGCCTAATACCTATTTTCCTTTTGTTTTTTGGTGCTTAATACATATCTTGTATTATATTTGTATTCACTGTGTTCTTCTTTTGAAAGAGCATAATTTACCTTAACTGCTGTCTTATTGACGAAATTGCTGAGTCATATTGTAGAAGACTATATGTAATGGTTATCCCGTTCTATGCCCTTTGACTTCTTTAGTTTGTTTTTACGGTGTTTTAGCAGTTCTGTTCCCCTCTTGGGGGTGGAATTTCCCTTACCAATATTGCAGAACAGTCTAAAAGTGACGCCAACCAATGGCAATTGTCTTCTGAATACGACTATGAGATAATTGTTGATTTTACTGTAGTTATTGTGTGCCTCCCAGAATGTTTCCTTTCAATTTGTTGATTCAACTAAGTCCCTGTTTTTATTCGCATTGGCTAGGATGCACTTTGAAATCTTTGTTTGAAAACCAAGGTATGGCTGCCCTTGGTAAAGGGTGTTGTTTGTCTGCCATTAGCAATGACATCATATCATACATTTGGCATTGGCTGCCTGTTATTTCATAATTGGAATAGATGGTTTAAAAAATTTTCAAAATTTATGTAGTTGAGGCTTTTGATCTCAACAAAGGATTGGAATTGGAATTATTTCCATCGTGTTTGGAGCTCTCTCTCTCTCTCTCTCTCTGTGGTTTTACCATTTAATTTTTGAAACTTGAGTAAAGCCTTTCTTCAAAGTTAAGAAGGGTACATTCTCGTTGAACGTAACCGAAGATTCAAGAATCTCTTGCCCTAGTTGCATAGGATTAGATGTACAAAAGCAATCTGTTCACCCAAATACAAGAGTGATTTTTTCTCAAATATTCTAAATGAGAACTTTTAAATTATTTATTTATCTATGCTAACTGAATGTCATTATTGGCAGTTTCAACTTGAAGATGCAATTGAGAAGGAAGACTTCCTAGAAGCAGCAAAGTTAAAAGTTGCTATTGCAGAAGCTACCTCAAAGGATACAGTCGCTGTTATAATGTCTGAGCTGAAGGTTAGAATACGATATGGTACCGATTGTCAAAGGAGACGATAGGAGTTCTTTGAATATGAACTGTCATGCATAAATTTGGTTCTAATATTATCTTTGTTTCATCCGCAGAATGCAGTAGAGGAAGAGAGATATCATGATGCTTCAAGATTGTGTAAATATACTGGAAGTGGTTTGGTAACTATATTACAGTTTTTTCCAGCTATTTTATATCATGCTACTAGTCAGGTTTTTGTTTCCATATTAGTTGGCATCCTTGGCCAAGATTTTATTAATGGATGTTCAAAATAACACAAGATGAGGACTGAATCTTAAAAGATAAGTTTCTAATAATTTAGTGTTATGCTTAACTTATTCATGCTGCTCCTAGAATTCACCAACTTATTAACTTTTAAGTAGTATTGGTGGGAGTGCCAATTTCTTAAGTACTTTTATACTTCACAAGTTGTGTATGAGTGTTCACATTGGCAGTGTAAACAAGGTCCTTATTTGATTATGAGTCTCAAACTTATTTTGTAAAATTCTCATAGTAATGAATTCAGTGTAAACTAGTTTTAAGTTTAAACTGCTGTATGGTAATATCACCTAAACTGCCGTAAAGTTGACCAAAATGCTTTGTTTGTAATTACAGGTAGGCTGGTGGGTGGGTTACTCAAGTGATTCTGATGATCCCTTTGGCAAACTGGTACATATAACACCAGGTGTTGGCAGATTTGTCGGAAGGAGTTACAGTCCAAGGTAATTGAATTGTTTTAAATGTAATTGATCTTTTCTGCTGAAAGGTATCATGATAAATGCTTTGTGGCAGGCAGTTGGTCACTACATCTCCTGGCACTCCATTATTTGAAATTTTTGTTGTCAAAGATGCAGATGGAAGATATGTTATGCAGGTAAGAAGGATTGTTCCTTTTAGGTTGTAGCCATCGAGGATTTCTAGCTTCATTCTTTTGGTTCCTCATTTTCGATAGAAACCAAATTTATGACTGTGAAAACATGTTAGTTTCAAATGGATACGAAATTCTGTACCTGTTTTGTGTGCAGTTGGAACTTGACCTTTCAGTGACAATTCAAATCCCGTGAAATTTCGAATTAAAAGTTTGATAAAGGAGGCATAGAAAAAAGTCTCCTCCTTTATTGTAGTTCATACTGTGTGTGGTGTACAATGGAAAAGAATGAATTGAAGGTTTGGTAGAGCATAATATGGTTTAGCTTTTCTCTGTTTGTCAATCTTACGATGTTGAAGTTACATCCTTTTTAGTATAAATTGTCATCTAGCAGTTCTTTTTGCGTTTTGATGTGTAATGATATTGCTTTTCTGCACAGGTAGTATGCCTGCAGAGACCTAAAGGAAGTTCAACAAACCACATGAGTTCCCCTACTGAATCTGCTAAAGGCAAATCCCCATCTGAAGTTGAAAACTCTTCTGTGGTAGATGTTCAGGAAAATGAAGTTAAAGATGATGGAAATGAGGAGAAGGGCATACATCTTGAGGGGGCAACTGAAGAAGGAATAAAAAGTGTGATCAATTTCCTTAAAGAAAAAATTCCTGGTTTGAAAGTGAAAGTCATGAATGTTAATGCCACAGGGGAGGTGATGGAGGATAGTGAATCTGTGAAGCAGTTGATGCATGAAGATGATGAGCAGTCTGTTTCTAGTGAGAATGCTGAAGATGAAGATAAGGTGGAAGAGGTTCAAAATGATGGTGTTTCACTGGCTGGCGATGTTGATTCCTCTGAAAGTGGAAAAGATTTAGATATGAAGCTTTTTATTGGTGGTGTTGTACATAATAAAGAAGATAATACTATTAAAGAAGACTATGTGCGTCTTCCAGCTGAAATTAAAGATGTGGAGAAAGATTCTTTTCTATTACATGTTCCAGGAAGAAGCCAAGACGATGACAATCGAGAAAGTAGAGCTGTTAAGCTGAAAATGGCAGGAATAGCTGCTAAAGGGGTTTCCGAACTTATGCCTCCTGAGGTTGTTAAGGCATTTTGGGGCTCAGACAAAGTTTCATCAAAGGTAAGATGCACTAATTGAGAGAGTATGCTTCAGTGTCGACCTTTGAATTTGTATTGGTTAGAATGCTTTTAGCTTACTATGATAATTAATTCCCCAAATTTCTTGTCAAACAAAACCAGTGTGGGTTTTTCAATTTTCAGTCACAATTCTGGAAGTTTTTCTACTCTTTAGCCTTTAACGATAAGATCATGCCCACATATTTTTGTGATTATTAAGATTTGAACAGCTATTTCTTCATGTAATTGCAACTCTTTAGAGGTCATATTCAAATTGGTAGTTATTAGCAATCTAAGCGAAATATTATATGGTTGAAGGATTAAGGTATAGGAACTCTGTGGATCCTGAATGTTCTTAGTTTATAGTCATGTCTTCCTGCTTTCCATGACTTTAATGTGGCATCTTATATTCTGCTATTTAAGTGTTTTCACTAGAATTTGATTGATGTGATAATTGCTTGAAATTTCTACTTGCTAAGAAATTGATTCCTGTTGTAATTCTTTTTCTAGGTTTCCAGAAATGTGCGGGAAATTGTTAAACTTGCTGTTAGTCAGGCTCAGAGACGAAGCAGCTTGTCGGAATATACCACGTTCAATAGAATTACTACAAGTAACAACAGTTTAGATCCATTTGAGGGTAAATCTCCCTATATTCCTCATTCCTTCTTGTCCTTTTTTGTCTCTCTATGCGTATGCCATTTATGTGTTTGATGGCATAATGTGCTGGTAGTGCAGGCCTCTATGTTGGTGCGTTTGGCCCTTATGGGATTGAAGTGGTGCAATTGAGGCGAAAATATGGTCATTGGAATGGTCTTGGAGACAACTCTTCAGATGTGGAGTTCTTCGAGTATGTTGAGGCAGTAAAACTAACTGGGGATCTTAATGTCCCTGCTGGCCAGGTTTGCATCCTTCCAAACCTCTTTATACCGTGCAATTGCACTCAAAAATTGATGGGCAGTTGGACATTCAGGTGACGTTTCGTGCCAAAATTGGGAAAGGAAGTCGAATTCCAAATGTTGGAACGTACCCTGACGAATTAGGAATGGTAATTTTACTTACATATTGATCTCTAACTCTACCACCCTGTGCTTTTTCTGCTAGGATATACCTGTTAGAATATTAAATTAAAATAAAAATGGGGTTGTGGATTCAATTCATTTATGTAAATTACAAATATGTCTAGGGCGTATTGATTTGGTAAATGCAGAGGTTTGTAAAAATCCTGTATGTCTAGGTCGCAAGATACAAAGGTGAAGGAAGAATTGCAGAACTTGGGTTTCGCAACCCACAGTGGGTTGAAGGTGAACTTCTGCAACTAAATGGGAAGGTAAAAATCTGGATGTGGAATTTTGTAGTGGTAGGCTTTATTCTTGCTGCTAACCTCAATTGGAGTTGTCATTATTCCGTCTATAGGGTATGGGATCTTTTGTGAAAGGAGCAGGTGCGGATCTTGGTTTCCTTTATGTTGTCCCAGATCAAAGTTTCCTTCTGCTGTTCAACCGGTTGAAGCTTCCGGAGTAAACCACTTTTGTCGGCATCTGATACTGATACTGACACTGACACTGACACTGAGGCAGTGTTGTTTGAGAAACGAAAGGAGCTTCATCCTTCCACTCATCGGGCAACAACAGAGAACAAGGTCTGCGTACTTATGTTATGAGGGGCATTTTTCCTTGTATGCCCTTTCAAGTTCTTTCTATATAGCATGTAAATCATCTTTTTGCTGGCTAGTTGAACATATGAACAATAATTATAATGAACACCTTCATCCGTAGTTTCACTTTAAAATTCGGTAAGCATTAAAATGTTGCTTTCAAGCGTAGTTTTAGTTTTGAGGGAAGGAAGAGACTGATGTGTTGGACGAGACCTTTTGATATAGTAAATGAAATAAGAGGTTGACGGGTGTAATAATTCCATTTCTGCTTGCTTAACGATTACACGTTGGTTTATCGGATAGAAGTCTTTAACAGTTTGGAATTACAGTTAGGCCGAGGCCCGAGGGGGCATGTTCACTAGACTTGAGACGCCTTGAAAATAAATATATAACAATGCAAGTAAGCTTTCAAGAATTGAAAGAGTAGAAGATTCAGTTTCATCAGTAAACGAAGCAGAGGATATAGAAGTTGGATGAAGATGACAGAAGGGTGCCGGACGATAGTAGGTGGTGGCTGCCACCACGACACCCTTGTCAGTGTGATGTTCCAATCTTGGAAAATTGAGTTTCTTATCTTTAGACGAGACTTGACTGAAATTTGGATAAAACACCAGCAAAGTTCATGGTAAGAATTATTTATATGCATCTTGAAACCAACGTTACAAAAACAGCGTGGGTATGTTGTGGTACTGATCAATATTTGGCATTGATTCGGTTAATTTTTTGAATATAAAGTAGTTCTTGTATTTTTTAATTGTAAAATAGTTCTTTAATATATTATAATATATAATTTTATATTAACCATCTCTCTAAAAAAATCATAATAATATAAATTTAAAATAACAATT
>JANKYF010000006.1:60909114-60920076 GCA_029829435.1 Erythroxylum hondense
GTAAGTTACACCATTTTTTCATAAGAAGAATTCTCCTCTCCCAAATATTCTTACATTTTAGTTTCGATTTTATAACAAAAATGTTATTTTACTTGGGTATGCGAAATCGACATTATTTTAATGATGTGGGCTCATATTGTTGGACCCTTTAAACTAGGCTTCAAGATGGTCCTCTAGGCTTAAGCTAATATGAAATTAAATCAACTCAAGCCTGACCATGAGATAGATTTATCCCAACTTAAGATATCATTTCCACAAAGAGCTTGCAAATTAAGAAAAATCTTTAACCACTATATATGAGTTAGTGGACTATTTCCATTACGTAGTGGGGGTGGGACAATTTCCAAAACCCAATTAAAAGCTAAGAATGATCATACGACCATATCGGTATTTGCTAAGTAGAAAAAGATAGAGAAAAATAATTAGGTCAAAGGAGAAATGAAGGGAAAATGTACTTTGGATTTTGGAATCCAAGGCGTCAAGTCGAACAAACACCATGTGGCCCATCTGATCTGATCGAATATTTGTTTATTAGAAGGCCTTCCTGGACATAAAAGACTTTATTTTTCCAACAAAGCCCCATTAGAAGGGGTGTTAATTTTGGCCTCTGTTCGGCTCACTCGACCTGACCCGATTTTGACCCAAGTTAATCGGGCCACGGACGGAAGGCTAAAACACAGATAAGCCAGGCCCGATCAATGACCCGATCGTCATTTCAAAAATAACATCATTTTTTCTATTTTTTAAAAAATAAGGTAGACTAAGTTGATCGAGCGTGCCCATAACTCGTTGGACCATTAACCTAGCCACGGACTAGTCAGCATGTAATTAGGCTAGGCCAGAGGCTGACCTATTTCTTCCTGTTGGGCTACGGGCTACTTGGCCCATTGATATTTCTACCCATTCGCGAAGAAAAACACGCGAGACTTTGATGAGTGTAAATATTGTAAAATCTACGACTACAGTCCTTTTCAGTAACAAACGTATACTGTGTTCAGGTTTAAAAAGAAATCAGTCAAGATGCAAATTTTTCTTTAAACTGTAGCCTTTTAGATTTATTTATCCTTTTTCTAGTAACACTTTAATTCTTTTTTTCCTCAACTTCATAGGACTATTAAACTCGCATCTCATATCTGATATTCATTGTTAATCGGGTAACCAATGGACCAAATAATACTGCTTTGGCTCGAAAAGCTGGCAGTAACTGGGGCTGTAAGCTCATGTAAAATGGTTGGAGAAGAAGAACGTATGTAACACTTTTCTGGGGCTAAAGAAAGAACCTTTCATTATTCTCTCTTCTCTAATATGGATTCATCCAGCCATTGCTGACAATGACAATCCCCAATTGCACAATCATTGTGTGATTTAAGAAAAAAAAAATCTAAATCATTCCTATTGTTCAATCCATCAAGTTGGCCACTTAGCAAATGGTTCGTTTCATCCACATGCAAAGTCGATTCATCCACAATGCCTCTGATGGCTAAAAGCTTTGTGGTGCTCATCTTACGCTGTTGAAGAAAAAATCACCTGTGAGATAAAATAATGACTATGTACATATCAAAAACTGAGTGAAAACTGAAAATCATCAAGGAACGGAGAAACATAGGGTGCCTGAGGTAGGAAGAAACTGGCATTCTACTCCAATGTTTGGTTCCGAGTGTATTTTAGTAGCGTAATGGCAAAGTGGCAAACAAAGTTTTTTAGATGGTTGAGCAATCATGCACCAAAGAAAAATCTGAGTGAATGACTAACTCTATTCCAGTATTAGATTATATGCGGCAGCATATCGCCCATGGCATCAATATAATCAAACTATTGGCAAGGAAACAAAGATTCTTCCTGACTTGCTTTTTAGGAGAATCCAATAGGATGTATTTAATTTTAATATAATGTTGACTGCAGCCAAGAGAATAAAGGAACCTGAAATCTAAACAAGGCACCTATACGTATTTCAGTTCCTTGGCAACTTCAAAGGCATCAACGAAAAACAGCACCATTGACTTAACACACTGAAAACTTGGAAAAGAATCTGTAATAAAGTTCAGACGCAAAATTCTAACGAGTATTATTCCTATTTCGTGATTTATATAAATCAAGTCAAATACTCAACCAGATCATGAGCAAGTAAAATATACAGATTCCAATTTCTTAAATGCCAAGCATAGTAAAGGGGATCAGTCATACCTTGGTTGCAAATGACTTAATGGCTGCAATCAACAGCCTGTCGCCTGCTATTTGCCTAAGACGCCTTACTAGTTCTTCTCTTGAGATCTTCTTCTCCTGTAGAGTAAGTAGGAAGTTGAAGATACAGGGCTATCCAAAGAGTACAGTAACAAGCGTTTTTAATGGATTAACCATGACACTTACTCTCTGTTCACTATAGTGCTTCGAGATCAACCGCATAGTAGTAGGGGGCAAAAACTTAGAAAGTGCATCAATAAGAGTTTGTAAAGGCATCCAAGGCGAGGTTGGTTTCCTTACAGGTTCATGGACTCTAAAATACCCTGCATAATCAAATAACCAACACGTTTAATCACAAAAATCTCATAGAAATATCTTCAAAAGGTCTAAATCTAAAAACCATTAAAGAAAACACTCCATGATTTACCTACCTCTCAAGGAAGGAGGAGCCTTGAAACTTATCAAAAACTCAGGCAAAACATGAGTGTTCATGTGGGTGCTCCACACAATATACTTCTTAGGATCAGATAAATTGTCCACCCCTGAATCAAATTCCTCAGAACTCGGATGACATTGATCGGAACCGGGATTCACGACTTCTGTCTTCCCCAAAATTACACGGCAAAGCAGCAAGTGTCGAAGACCATCTCCGCCAACCTTCAAATTCTTGACACTGTACATAGAAGCGCACCCATTTATTAACAAAAACCAAGAAAACAAAGAAAGCGAGAAAAAAAAAAGAAGAAGAACGGAGTCTTTGCTCACCATTCCAGAGGACAATTGTCTGGTGAAAGATAGATACCGCAACCATATATTCCATTATTGTCAGTCAACTGGGGTCCAAAACCGTGCTTCAAAACCTGGCATATCGCACTCCTCGTGTTACCATACCAAGCGTACTTCACATTTGCATCGTCGCTGTTCTTCTTTTCAACTGCTTTCGTAAAAATCTGAAAAGACTGAATCTTTGCTTGACTCATCACACCAGAGTAAAAATTTCGATGGATAGCGACAACTTTGGTTTGCGTGCCAAGCAAGCCTAGAGATGAGAGGAACTTTCGCTTGATAAGATCGTGAGCTCGATCCCCTTCACAAAGTCGAACCAACCCGCCACTGAAATCTTGAAAATAACTCGAACCGTCGCTTGAGCTGCAACTTTCGCAGTCGGAAACAATCGAATCTGGGTCGTGGCCGGTGTCTAGGCTACGTGTCTCCTTGTTGTTGGGCTTATCTAGCGAGTTATCTGATAAGCTGTTGGAAGCGACGTCGCGTACGATACAATTGGCATTTCGTAACAGAATCGGAGAGTGATTCATGATGGAAACAGCAGATTAAAAGAGAAAAAGGGAGCTATATGCAGTACCGTGATTAGACTAGAAGGACATTGTGATAAAGCAGAAGAAGAAACAAAGAAACAAGGCGAAACTTGCTAAAACCAGGAAACAACAACGTGCATTAGTGTTTACTTGGAGGAGAGGGAAGAAGGCACTGGAATATAAAAGCATGCGAATGCCCATGCCGGTGTCTCGTTAGGCGGTTGGTGGGCGCGGCAAGTCGTTTTTAATAGCCTGTGGTTTTGGGCGAATGACCTGGCTCCACTCGTGTCTTCTCCTGCGATCCTTAAGCCCATTGAAAAGTACTTAACTTTAGTGGAGATAGAGATAGAGCGGTTTTTTGCCTTAGCCTTCAAGTAAGGCCCAAGCTCTATTGAACGACATTTTACCACAATCTCTTTTACTTTTCATGCTTATCTAGTGAAACAAGTAACGCAATCCTGTGGTTAATCCAATCCGCTTCCCACGTGACTATGCAACTATTGGGCGGTTCTGTCACGTGTTATCCCTTAAAACTGCTATGATTAGATACCATTTTTTAATTATTATTCCCCATTTTTCAACAAACTCCTTGTTCCGTTGCCTTTCACAATTAGTGTTCATATTATAAACATGCATACATTTATTTGAAGTCCAGATCTCCTGTTTAATATTATCTTATTTTATTGTGTCTAATAAATCTCAGCTATTAATTTATGTGAGTCTCATGTAAGTTCCACGTAAACCCTACATAAGTCCCACAAAATAAATGACTGAAATTTTATGAGATAAAATAAAATATAGTAATATTAGACAAAGGATCTTATCCCTTTATTTGACAGTCGCATATTCCAAGACACTTAAAAATCGCGAAAATATTAGGATAACTATAACGTAGAACATTCCCAGATGAGTTGATAATGACACCTTTTCGTCGTGTCATTTTGACTTCGTGGCAGTTAAGCGCAAGTCAGCCTTTTCGTCATGTTAACTTGGGAAGGAAGTAGCGTAAGGCTTCACTAAATAACCTTTCCGTGGAGGTACAAGCTTTAGTGGATATCACCACCCCAAAACCCGTAAAATCACGAATATTCACTATAAAAAGCCGTATTCCCCTGAAGGTCGGTGCGTATATAAATATGAAAGAGCCAAAGTTACAAAGATAGTGGGGCCATTCGGGATGCCAACAGGCCACCTATCTACCCGAATAAAGCCCAAGTAACCCATCCTTGGTCATATACACGTCAGTTTACGCTGGCTTCATTCGTAAAAATCATAAAATGGTGTCGGCCGCTTCATCCATTAACGCAATGGAAAGATACAGAGAAGAAACAAGGGAAGACAACTATGTGAAAACCAAAAGCATTCTATATATGTATAGCTTGTCCCTTTAACCAAAACTCTAAAGGAGCCATCTGTAACCCAAATATGACCTCATTTGAGATTACAAGGAGATTGAGAAAATCAAATTGAGAAAATCAAATGCCGCCTGTACAAGATAACTGGGTGTTACTTGGGACAAGGCGAGAGAGAGTCCTATTTACAGCCAAGCTCCCCAGCCAGGAAACATTTGACATAAGCGCTCCGGATCAACTGCATCCTGTACAAGCTGTTGAACCTACAAAAAGCAGCTACCAATGGTAAAGGATGTTGTTTTGAGGGCTCTGTATAGATTTTCTATTCATTTTATTTCTCCATCATTTTACCTGTCCATGTACACTCCTCAATTCACCTTCTTCGTATCCGTCAAGTTTCTGCTTAACTCGCATCAGCGCACGTGTAGCATCTTTATTTCCTTCGTACCCATCTTGTGTGTCTTCCAAGCTTGCATCCATATCGTCATCTGTTTCCTGTGAAAAAGGAGGGAGAGTTATGTTGTTAGCGAGCATGAATTAAAAGGGGTGTGGAGTGGACATGCTCTGCTTCAGGCCAATCCCATAGAAAACTGAGGGCTAATGAGTTTACGGGATTGTGAAATGTAAACAAGACCAACCAACGAAATTTTCACTCGAAAAATTCAAAGGTCATCACATCCCAGGAGTGGAATATGACTTGGGTAATTGAGAAGAGAATAAATGCTTATTTACATCAACTTCTACGGTTACCATTGTGTGGGTACTTGTCTTGACATGTCATACGATGTTAAGGCTTTAATTCATGGATACAGAAAAGTTTTAAGCTGGTGCGCTAGAGACATTAGCATGCTCATGTAATTTCAACACTGGGATTAAAATTAATCTATGTTTTATTAAAGCATCGCAGTAAAGGAAATTGAGATCTTCAACCCATGTCTTTCTCCATCTCCAAAATCCTAGATGTTCCCTCTTTTCCCCCTCTTTCCCTTCCCCATACTCATTCCCGAGCTTTTATATTCCATTTTTAACAGCTGAAGACATGGGAGTATCGAGATTCATCTACATGATTTAAACTGTGGATGCTTATTTGAAAGAAGGGCTACATTGAGAAATACCTTCTGGCGCTGCAAAGCTTTTAGAGGTGATAGAGCCCATTTATACAGGGGGTCATGGATAAAAACCTGCAGAAATTCCCACATTTAATCAAGAAGTAATAAATGGGGATAAAATAACTTTAAAAAATGCCACACTGCAGTTGATATACTTCTACGATGGTGAGTAGTGCCTCCTTATTTGTTCGCATAACAGAAAGCGTCTCTTCACAGCATCTTCTGAAAACCCCTTCGACTCCAGTTACCCCCATGCCATCAATGATGTCTCTCGTCAGTCTGAAAGGCACCTACCAAAGTTGGTTGAGAGGAAACATTAAAGAAATGAATAACAATGTAGATGAAACTCAAACACCAGGATTTCAAATAAACAAACCCGCTCAGGTGTCTTAAGCATCAACCCTTGTTCAAAAGCAACACCAAGGTCTATGTGAACAACTTCTGCAGTTGCTTGATCAATTAAAATATTCATGGAATGCCTGTCTCCAAGACCAACAATATAGCCCACCTGCAGGTTTAATCAATTGATTCACATACTGCCAAAGAGAAATAGTACTGACATCCAAGGGGCTTCATTATGGAAAAAGGGGCAGCTTAAACCAATATGCAGTAACACAAACTAAAAGCAATTCTATTTTTACGAGTTTAACTATTAATTCTCTTTGGCCACCTGTTTTGTATAAAGATATTGAAGTAAAATTAGACTGAATGTCGCAAAAGAGCTTAGGGTAAAAGAAATAAAAGAGCAAAAATCACTCAATCACGAACCCTATTTTGGTGGAATGAAGAGTGAGAGTTAACTGCAATTTATTTTATATTAGGTTTTTCTTAATATATATGAAGTAATAACAAATTAGATATATTGTCTGTGTAGGTTAGTTTAGTTTGGAATTCCTTTACTACTAGGAATAAGGGTTCCAAAATTTTTCCACACACACACACACACACTTAGCCCTTCAATAAAAATAGCTAAAATTTTCTCTATAAACTTGAGTTTTTAATTAGAAGGTGTGATGCTTTCTTCTAAGAGTGATCTTAAACTTGGGACTAATTCCTAGTTCCCTACCCTCCATTGCTTGTTTGCCCCACTAAGATTCCATCACTTCATCTTCCAGCTTTTCCCAGGATAATGGATAAATCTTGTTGTATTTACTCTTTTGTAGTTATTCTGACTTGTAATGTCTTACTGCCTTGTAATACTACTTGATGCCTTTTATTGCTTTTGAATGAATCTATTCTTTAATTTTCAAAAAAAATTTCCAGCACTTCTAGGTTGAATTTCCAGCAATCAAACCCCTAACATTCTAACCTGAATTTCCAGCAACCAAACTCCAAAATTCTAGTTATTCTAACTTAAACCTTCAACAACATAAGCTGAAAGAACATATGTTATAGCTACTAGTTTGATATCTCTTCTACTCATCCTACATCATTAAAGAAAGAACACATGTTATAGCAAATACATGAAGAAAAAGTTCGAAAAGAATCTTATTTTTACATGGGTCAATGTCACAGAAAGATTGCATCTACTTACCATGGAGCTTGCAGCCACACTACGTGTATATGCAAGTCTCTTCTCAAACCAGTCTGCTGGTTGCAAAAATCTTTCTAGGAAAAAGTGATGCATAACAGGCCTGCATGAGGTGCCAATACCCTTGAGAATTTGGAAAAGGCCGATGCTGGAGATCTGAGACTTGAAGATAACATACCTGAAATTCTCACAAACTTCATGGAATGCTTTGCGCTTATCTTTTGCCTATAAGAAAATTTAAAGAACATAATTGCAAATGTGAAAACATGTGGAATATACTCATAAAGAACCAATACACCTTTAAGAGAAGATTAAGGTGTTTTAACATCCTTTTGTATCACTAATGGTATGATGTGAATGAGATGCAGAAATTTCCTATAGCAGTCTTTAACGGCAGCCAGTAAGGTCTTTTACAACCAAGCCTTTTATTAAATACCTTTGAAGGTATTTCCGGGGTCTACAAAAAGAAAAACATCTAAAAGCATTTGTTCACATCTTGCAATTTGAATGATGTAGAAAAAGTACTTTAAGCCTCAAGACAAGTACATGAGACAATCTAGGATTTGGTAAGCACAGACCGTAATGGTACTTACATTTAACAAATTCTCTCGACATTTGAGAAATGACCAGTCTCCCACTCCATAACGACCATGGGCACCACCGTTTCTCATGCTGAGATTTTACGAAATGAAATAATCATTCAAACATCTGAAAAGATCAGGGGCAACAAAACTATAACCTTGCACTGAAAGGACTTCACTAACCTTCCTATAAGATATTCCCCAAGAGGAAGAGTGCCATTAACCCATTCAAGAACACCCGCACTTGGAGTAAATGGAATAACCTATCCACGTAAAAGACAATATTTGCAGAAAAACAGAATTTATTCAAACTCTAGAATTTTGAAGAATGAAAGGATTAGCAAGATTACTACTAGTTAAATAACCAAGACAAAATGATATGATAGTCACAATATAATTAGAATCATTTCTGAATAAAAATCAGGGTGCCTATACCTACAAGATGACATTAGTATGCAAGGTGAATGCTACAGAAAAGACTACTACAGAAGGAAATGTGTAATATGACGAAAGCATTGATAGGAAAACTTTACAAACTAAGACTGCCAAAAAAGTAGTATAAATACAGCAAGATATCATTTAATGAATGGATCATATCTCCATCCACCACATGGAGTAAAGCTAATATAACAAACCGCATAAGAAAATAAAATAAACTTGGTACCTGACACACCTGACAATATAATGCATATTGATAATAGAAGCACAGAAAATCATCAGTTCAACATTACATGTGGAAGGAGATTACCTTGTATGTACGTATTCCCAGTTTTCTTCTCCATGTATCCCTATTATTCCGCAGAAAAATGTTAACCAAACCAAAAAACTGCTCCATAACCTGTAAAACATGCATAAGAACTATCAGTAAAAAGAAAACAAAAATTCAACATCAAACTTTTAGAACTCTAAAGAAAACATTACATTGACAAACTCAAAACTAAAGCACCTCAAGCAAGCAACACATGAAACAATTTCGCCCGAACAATTTGCATCAAATATTCTGTTCAAGTATTATAGAATTTAACCATTATAAATACTACAAAGAACTATTCCAACAATTAAATGTGGGGAAGAATTTTTCTACTTCTCATATATTGAATAGGAGTATACAGCCATATATAGGACATTACAAGTAGGAATTTAAATATGGAAAGTTATCTAAAGCTATCTAATGTAATCACTTAATTTTAGGGACTTCAAACTTATCTTATCTTATATATTTTCAGCCTATCTATGTCTAAGTATAATCTATTTACAACTGTTTAGTATCTCAACACCCCCCCTCAAACTGAGGAATAGATGTCTTCCGTTCCCAACTTGTATACAAGATCATGAAAACTTGAATTGTTCAACCCCTTTGTTAAAACATCAGCTACTTAACGTTCTGATGGAATATATGATATACACACTAACCCTTCTTCCAATTTTTCTTTAATGAAATGTCTATCAATCTCAATACACTTTGTCTTATCATGTTGTATAGGATTATGAGCAATATTGAAGGCTGACTTATTGTCACAATAGAGTTTCATAGGCTCGTCTCATTTGACTCTCAAATCATTTAGAATAATCTTCAGCTAGAATGGTTCACACAATCCTTGAGAAATAGCCCTAAAATGTGATTCTACAAATGACCTTGCCACCACATTCTGCTTCTTGCTCCTCGGATCTTTTATCCACTATGCAACCTACATAGTCAGCATCGGTGTAAGCTTCCAGAGCAAGAGTATTGTTTTTCTCGAACAAAATTCCTTTTCCCAGATTGCCTTTCAAGTAATGTCATCTACATAAATCATCTAACAGTGCTATGACCCCCCCAGATTCCTTCTACATCATTACTTGGGACAATAATATCATCTACATAAACTAACAGTGCTATGACCCCCCCCTTTAGATGGGGATTGTTTGAGCCCATAAAGAGCTTTCTTCAGCTTGCATACCATTCCTCCTTTAGATACAAATCTAGGAGGAACTTCCATGTAAATTTCCTCGTCTAGATCACCATGGAGGAACGCATTCTTAACATCAAATTGCTGCAAATTCCCCTCAAAATTAGCAGCTAATGATAACAGTATTCTTACCGTGTTCATCTTAGCAACAGGAGCAAATGTCTCAAGGTAATCGATGCCATAGGTTTGAGTGAACCCCTTAGCCACCAATCTTGCCTTATATCTTTCCACCAATCCATCAGCCTTGTATTTTATGATAAAAACCCACTTACATCCAACTAGTTTCTTCCATCTTGGCAATTCCACTAACTCCCATGTCTTGTTCTTCTCAAGAGCCTAGGTTCTGGTAAGACATGAAGAAAACAGTGGGTGTTTTGTGTAGATTCTTGTTCCTTTCCTAAATGCAATTGGTAAGTCCTCAGTACTTGTTTCTTTTGGTTCTTCTGTTGGTTCAAATGGCTCAACTCTTGGCTCACAATTTGGTGTAATATTTTCATCTGGAAGTTGAGCAACAGTACGAATAGGAGACTGGACTTGTGCTAGCCGAGAGACTGATCCCTTCCTCCTAGAATAAACTTGCAGTGGCTGTTTGGCAGTAGGTGTGGTTGACTCAATTGAGGAAGAGGTGGATTTAGGTATGGAAATAGATTTAGGCACGGTTATGTCTTGAGATGGAACAATACTAAGATCTAGAAGAAACATATCCTTTGCCTTATCTTCACTCAAGATCTCCCCCTGAAGATAGGTGTGTTGAAAAAAAGATTCATTCTCAATAGAAATAACATTAGCTGAGATAAAAAAAAATTTAGAAGGTGGAAGAAAGCATTTATAACCCTTTTGAGTAGAGGAATATCCAATAAAAATGTATCTAAGAGCTCGTGGATCTAATTTGTTCCTATTGTGAGAATGGATATGAACAAATGCAACACAACCAAAGATTCAG
>JANKYF010000006.1:60920687-60939042 GCA_029829435.1 Erythroxylum hondense
CATTGCTTCAGATTTTTCATTCCTTCTACATCATTACCTGTCACAATAATATCATCTACATAAACTAACAATGCTGTGACCTCTCCAGATTTTGAATGTCTGATGAACAAGGTATGGTCTCCTTGACTTTGCTTAAATCCCAATGAAATCATCACCTTAGCAAACCTCCCAAACCAGGCCCGTGGAGATTGTTTGAGCCCATAAAGAGCTTTCTTCAGCTTGCATACCCTTCCTTCTTTAGATTCAAATCCAGGAGGAACTTCCATGTAAATTTCCTCTTCTAGATCACCATGGAGGAACGCATTCTTAACATCAAATTGCTGCAGATTCCACTCAAAATTAGCAGCTAATGATAACAGTATTCTTATTATGTTCGTCTTAGCAACAGGGCAAATGTCTCAAGGTAATCGATGCCATAAGTTTGAGTGAACCCCTTAGCCACCAATCTTGCCTTATATCTTTCCACCGAACCATTAGCCTTGTATTTTACAGTGAAAATCCACCTACATCCAACTAGTTTCTTCCCTTTTGGCAATTCAACTAACTCCCATGTCTTGTTCTTATCAAGGGCCTCCATTTTGATTTTCATGGCATCCTTCCATTTTTTGTCTCCTAATGCCTCAATTAGATTTTTGGGTATGGGAATTGTGTGGATATTGGTTAGGAAGGCTCTATGTTTTTGGGATAGGTTCTAGTAAGACATGAAGGAAAACAGTGGGTGTTTTGTGCAAGTTCTGGTTCCTTTCCTGAGTGCAATTGGTAGGTCCTCAATACTTGTTTCTTTTGGCTCTTCTGTTGGTTCAAATGACTCAACTCTTGGTTCACAATCTGGTGTGATATTTTCGTTTGGAAGTTGAGCAACAACACGAATGGGAGATTGAACTTGTGCTGGTCGAGAGACTGATACCTTTCTCCTGGAATAAACTTGCAATGGTTGTTTGACAGTAGGTGTGGCTGACTCAATTGAGGAAAAAGTGGATTTAGGCGCAGTAATAGATTTAGGCACGGTTATGTCTTGAGATTTAACAATACTAGGATCTAGAAGAAACATATCCTTTGCCTTATCTTCACTCAAGATCTCCCCCTGAAAATGAGTGGGCTGAAAAAAAGATTCATTTTCAACAAAAGTAACATCAGCTGTGATAAAAAAAAATTTAGAAGGTGGATGAAAGCATTTATAACCCTTTTGGGTTGAGGAATATCCAATAAAAACGCATCTAAGAGCTCGTGGATCTAATTTGTTCCTATTGTGAGAATGGATATGAACAAATGCAACACAACCAAAGATTCAGGGTATTCGATTGTTTGACACAGAAAAATTTGGAAAAAACTTTGTGAGTATTTCAATTGGACTTTTGAACCCAAGGACCCGTGTTGGAAGTCTGTTAATGAGATAGGCAGCAGTTAAGACTGCTTCACTCCAATATTGTTTTCGAACATTCTTATGAAATAGCAGTAGTGATTTCTAGGAGATGCCCATTTTTTCTCTCAGCCACCCCGTTTTGTTGTGGAGTAGAAACACATGATGACTCATGAATAATTTCTGTTTTCTGAAAAAATGAAGAAAGGGTTTGATTGAAATAGTCCTTGGCAGTGTCTGATTGAAATCTCTTAATTTTGACATCAAATTGAGTATGGATCATGTTGTAGAACTTAGGAAACATAGTACTCACATCAGATTTCTTTTTCAAGAGGTAAAGCCATGTGACTCGTGTACAATCATCAATAAATGAAACAAACCACCTAGCACCCGAAACATTTGGAATGTTAGAAGGTCCCCAAATATCACTATGAATGAGAGAAAGAGGAACAAAGGTTTTATTGTTGCTTATTGGAAAGGAAGCACGTTTGTGCTTTGCAAGTTCACAGTCATCACAATGAAAAATTTCAGACGTAAGACCTCTAAACAACGAAGGAAACATGAATTTCAGAATTTTAAAAGATGGGTGACCTAAACGACAATGATGAAGCCAAATTTTATCTTGATTTGACATGATAGATTCGGAAAGAAAGGATGTAGATAAGGATTGTCCAACTTCTGGTTTACTGGGTTGTTTTTCCATAAAATAGAGACCATCTCTCTGACTAGCACATCCAATCATCTTCTTCATGCCTAGCTCCTAAAAGATACAATGTGAAGGAAAAAAGTTTTCTTAGTTTTTAGTTTCTCCATTTCTATGGTATTGAACTCAAGAATAGGTTTCTTAGAGTTTTCGTCATTAGTTGACGAAGTGCTCACCATATGTGCTTGACTTCGGTCATTCCCATTGTGATTGGGCTTGCCATGAAGTTTGCAGCACTTGTCCCTAGTATGCCGATGCTTTTTGCAGTATGTACAGAATAGAAAATCTTGATTAAAGGATTTGGACGAGTACACTCTAGTAACAGCTGTAGAATTGTTAGCCTCCTCTAATTCTGTGGCCTTGGTAATAAATGCAGAACCATCTTCTCCTTGAGGTTCAAGCATAACACTTCGACGTCCCTCTTCTGCACGTATAATAGCGATTGCCTCATTCAGAGACGGTACGTCTTGTTTTCCCAAAATCTGTACCCTTACAGCATCAAGTTCCACATTTAAACCTGCAAAAAAATCATAAATACGATTCTTTTCAACAAAACATTTTAAAATTGCTGCATCTTCACAACAGCGCATTTGGATACATTGATAATGATCCATCTCCTGCCACAAGCTTTGTAGGAGACTCGAATATTCAGTGATAGTCCGAGTCTCCTATTTAGCTACTGAAACTTTCATCCTAATCTCATATATCTGTGCAACATCATTAACTTTGGAGTAAGTCTGCAAAATAGCTTCCCATATCTCTTTAGCAGTTGCTAGGAACATGCATATGTCACTGATTTTTGGCAGCATTGAGTTCCATAACCAGGACAAAACCATGGAGTCTTGTTCATCCCATACCGCAAATTTTGGATCATCTTATGAAGGACCAGTACCCAATACATGACTCAATTTCCCTCTCCCCTTTAGGAATGTGCGGACCAGTTGTGACCACTTTAAATAGTTCTTCCCATTCAATCGGTATGCAGCGTGAATATTCTGCAAATCTCCAGATATAGCAGCAGCAGTACTCTTGGCAGAGTGGCTGAAGATTTCAGCTAAACTACTAGGTGATTCTGACAGGATTGATTTGGTAAGACTAAGGACAGGAGTAGGAAAAAGGAGTTATAAGGCTATGACATTTGAGAGGGACAGTGGAGATGAGATTCTCGGTCAGTATGACCAAAGGAAAAAATCAGAGTTTTAGGAAAGAGCCAATAGCTCTAATACCCTGTAAAATATTAACAAAGAAGAGATAATTTCATTCTCATAATTAGTAGGTTACAGCCCTATTCTATATATATACAATTGTCTATATTAAATATAGTATCAGATTTCTTAAGATACATGAAAATCTGTATCTTATTCTAATCCGTAGAAATCAGGGATTTACATGATTTCTATAGCTATACAATCTTCTAGATAATGCTGCATGGTTCTACATAATTTGAAAGATTCTTCATAATCCAACAGCATCTAATCTTGTATTTCATGAACGAACTAAACACATAGAGATTGACTGCCACTTTGTTCAAGAAAAGATTAATCTTTACAGGATATGTCAAGACCAGAGAACAACTTAGAAATATTTTTACAAAAGCTTTGAATCGAGTTCAGGTCAACTATATTTGTAACAAGTTGGGCATGATTAATATCTATGCTCCAATTTGAGGGAGAGTGTTATAGATTACGTCCTTAATTCTAGGGATTATGATTCTATTGCATGATTCTAGGAATAATCCTAATTATGTATAACTTGATTATAGGGATTGTATTCCATATTAGGCTAACAACTTTTTGTATATAAAGCACTACTCTGTACATACTCAACATATAATAAAATTACTTCTTTCAAGTTTACAAGACTCATGAAAAGTGTTGGAAACTTCATAGAAAACCTCAAAGAAGATAGCAGGGATAAAGGAGATAAACCAAGGAAATATTGTTAGACCCATGTTGTTAAAGTCAGCAAAATGAAGGAACACCTAAGGATTAGGTTGTCTCAAGCAAGAAGAGGTTGATTAGGTAAATTTCTTACTAGCAATTTTGACAAACCGTTAGATAATAATGCTTTGGCATATTTAGCTAAGTTTCTGTTCTCCATTTGATTAAATGCCCATGAGACAACTGTCTATTACTTTATCTTAGGATAAGTATACTAAATACTTATAATATCAGTCAACTCAACAGGCGTCTTCTTCTTTTATGGCATTTGTGGCTCATTAAGGTAATTCAACAGCTTCTTATTCATCCATCATTAGAAAATAGTCATGGATATTGGATTCTAATGCCACTGATCATATTTTAAATAAAATAAATAATTTTGATCATATCTTTCCATTACCCTCTTCTCAAAATAATAAGCTCATCATTGTTAATGGATCTACTAACAACATTAATAAGTGTTGGATCCTTTCATCCTTGTCCCTATCTTACTGTAATCTCTACATTATTTATACCAAATTTTCCTTTCAATTTTATGTTTGTGGGCAAACTAACTAAACAATTAAATTGTTATGCTATTTCTTCCTTCATAATGTAATTATCAAGGATTTGAACACCAAGATGACAATTGGAGAAGGGCATGAATCAAATGGGATGTATTACTTTTGCGAGTTGCAATCATCTGTCAAATGTTCAGTATCAATCTCTCCTATTGATATTAAAAGTTGATTAGGTCATTCATCATTGAAGCATCTCAAGAAATTAGTGCCAAGGTTAGACTCTATTTCTAGCTTAAATTGGGGGTTATATCAACACGAAAAACATCATTGTAATTCATCTTTCCCTCGAGTCAATAAAAGAGTTGAGATCTTTTATGTTAGTCCATACAGATATTTAGGGTTTGATCCTTGTCAACTCCCGGTTGAGTTTCAATATCTCTTAATTCTTGTTGATATTTATTCTTAAATAACT
The DNA here is from genome assembly GCA_029829435.1 of Erythroxylum hondense. Classification (NCBI taxonomy): domain Eukaryota; kingdom Viridiplantae; phylum Streptophyta; class Magnoliopsida; order Malpighiales; family Erythroxylaceae; genus Erythroxylum; species Erythroxylum hondense. Next base: position 60,925,663 of record JANKYF010000006.1, read on the forward strand.
TGGTTATATCTAATGAAAGATCATTTAGAATTATTCTCAATTTTTTCTGTGCTAAAATTCAAAATCAATTTAATACTTAAATTAATATTCGTTGTAGTGATAATGTTAGAGAATATTCTCTAACTCATTCTCCAACTCCTTGCAGTAACAAGGTATCCAACATCAATCTCCGTGCCCACACAAAACTTAATAGAATGGGATAGCTGAGAGAAAAATCCAACATGTCAAAACAAGTCGTAACTTATTAATCCACATGAATGTACCCAAAAGTCTTTGGAGAGATCTATTCATTGCATATTTTCTTATCAATCGATTTTCCCATTCTCTAGCCCTTTTCCCTGTAAAGATCCTTTTTCTATTAATCTTTAGGTATTCGGTTGTGTCTATTTTGTTCACCAGCTTTAGACAATTAGACCCAAAAAGCTATAAAGTGCATTTTTCTTAAGTTATCTCGTTTATACAAGGGATACAAATGTTCTAGCCCTTCTTTGAATAGATTCTTTTGTGTCTATTGATGTTATTCTTTGAAGACATAGCACAATTTTCTATGCTCATCATGTCTCTACTAATGTTGATGCATGTTCACCAATTCCCTTTGGTCCTTCCCAAACAATTACCAGTCATTTTACTCCATATCCTAATTCTATCACTTCTAAGCTTGCTCCTGATACTAATCCTACCCCTTTAAAGCGTCTTAGCATCTGATGATCTTGATTGGCCAATTGCTCTCCGTAAAGGAAGCGCTTGTGCATCTCACCCTATTTCAAACGTTGTCTCTTATGACTCATTTATCACCATCATATTATGCTCTTACGTTCACTTTGTCTCCTATACCGGTATGCTCTTCCGTTCACTTTGTCTCCTATACCAGTACCTAAGTCTATTTCAAAAAATTTGGCTCCTTGTTGAAGGAGATATGCCATGGAAGAAGAAATGTTGCTTTGCAAGCTAATAATACATAGGACTTAGTTACTCTTCCATATGATTAGACTATGGTGTATTATCATTAGTTGTTCAACGTTAAGGTCAATCCTGACGACGCAGTTAATCATTTAAAAATTCAAATGATGGCTAAAGGATATACACAGATGTATGGTATGGATTATCTAAGATCTTTCTCCTATAGCCAAATTGACATTTGTTCGTGTTCTCTTGTGTTGGTAGGCACACACAATTGGTCTCTTCGTCAACTTGAAGACGTGAAAAATGCTTTTCTCATGATAATGTTGAGAAGACTATTTATATGGAGCAACCACCAAGGTTCATTTCTCCCGGAGAGACTAATCTGGTGTGCCGCCTTCAAGTCTCTATATAGTCTAAAACAATCACTGATTGAGAGCTTGGTTTGGGTGCTTCAGTACAGTGGTTATGACGTTTGGTCTGCAACAATGTGGTGTAGATCATTTTGTGTTTTATTGTCATTCTAAAGCTAGTAGAATTCTTTTGATCGTTTATGTTAATGGTATTGTTATTCCTAGTGATGATGAAGTAGGAAACTAGTCTTTAAAGTCTTTCCTATAGACTTTCAAACTAAGGACCATGGTTCACAAAAATATATTCTTGGTATCAAGATAGCAAGGTTGAAGATGGGGATTTGTTCACCTCAAATAAAGTATGTCCTTGACCTTTTGAAGAAAACATGCATGTTTGGAACTAAGCCAATTGGTGGTCCCATAGAGTTGGATGTTAAACTTGATGCTGAGAAACAAGAGTATTTTGAGGATCTAGATAGTATAGAAGACTTGTTCGTCTAGATATCTTGCTACAAGTGTAATGAGTCAATTTATGGAGTCTCCACAAACTCAATAAGCATAGTTTGTTCGTTCATGTATTATCCAAGAGTCATATCTACAAGCTATGTATAGGGTGATGCATTACTTAAAAGGGAATCTACGAAAAGTAAATATGTTTAACAGGAATAATCATATTCCCCTAAAAGCTTAAACTAATGCAAACTGTGCAAGATGTATACTAGACCAAAAATCGATCACAAATTACTGTACTTTCCTTAGAGGCAATTTGGTGACTTGGAAGAGCAAGAAACTAAATATTGCGGCAAAATCATTAAAATAATCAGAGTTCAAAACAATTTCTCAAGGCTTATGAGATTTCTTATGGATAAAGATTATTCTAGATGACTTGAAAGTTAAGAAGGTCCTATAAAGCTCTATTGTTACAACAAATCATGTATCAATATTGCCCATAACCCTATTCAACATGATAAGATAAAGCATATTGACATCGATAGACGTTTCATCAAGGATAAATTAGAGGGGCTTGTATGCACGCAATATGTTCCATCGTAAAGCCAACTAGTTGATGTTCTGACAAAGGAGTTGAACCGCTCAAGTTTTCATGATATTATTTTCAAGATAGGTATTGATGACATCTATTCCTTAGCTTGATGGAGAATGTCCAGTTTCATATTAGTTATATACCATTTTGAGAAAGTAAAATTCTTGATATTCCAAAGATTGTGAAATCCTCTAAGAGAGTGAAATTCTAGGAGACCGTCTTCTTCCCAAAGAGATTTTTTCTTTTTCTAGGAGAAATTGTTTCTTGTTTTCCTTCTTACTTTACGAGGTAACTAAACGTATAATACTGAATCATTAAAAAAGAAGATAATTCATTTTCCCTTCCATTTTGTGTCACTAGTAGTCTTTTTTTTAGATGGAATACTTATGCAATTGGAATTGAGAATAGTCAAAGAGATAAAGGTAAATCAATTGACTAGTTTGACTAAGTTTAAAAATGATGACCCCCTTTTACTAATTATTTACACTAGATAGTCCTTTTCATAAGCATCTCTAATCACAAATTAGGCGCTCCTCAGCAAACTTTCAAGTTTTCAAATTGGTTGGTGAATTGTTTTGGAGTTTTTAGCATAGCCATCAAGATCTTAATCTTCCATTGAAGTAGGTTGAGAATGCAAGGGAGTTCTTCATATCTCCACCAACAAAATTGAATATGAACTAGAATAGACAAAATTATGGAAGCCTTACAGCATCTTGTCTTAGGTCATCATTTCCAGATTTTGCCAACTGTCGATATTTTTGGCCATCAGAACCAAAGCATTCCACCACTTTTGGTGCATTTATACCATTCATGACACTATATAAGCACAAATGTCAACTTTTAAAAGGGTATCAAAGATGTCTAATGCAACAATAAAAGCTAAATGATAAGATAAGCTAAAAGCATCTAAATTTATTTAGCACCTACATGACTGAATCTGCTAAACCTTTGAAGTATGGGAAGGAACCTTCTTGATAACGACAATCCCGATCAATTGGGAAGCTAGCTGTTACCACAGGCACCTGACATTCAAGAAAATCCAAGTTCAACGTAGCAAATGTTCAATTAAAATCTGATGAAAATACTAATAATAATATGCACTAAACAAGTTATCGATCCAACAAGAAAGCAAAGACATCGTCTTCCCAATAAACTGCATATGGACATCTCAACCCTCAAGCAATACACAAATCAGATGACTAGGCGATGATGGTCCACTTACAAGTTCCAACTGTCGAATAGTGCGAATTTCTCTTGGTAGTGTCATCCTTTTGTTGACATCCTTCAAGAAATGTAAAAAAAGTAGTAATTTCACTAAATCATTAGCTTCTCTAGCCAAATAATTGTTACGAATTGACTTAATAGGAGCACTATAAACTTTCTATTTTGTTGAACTGAAGTTAGTGGACAATCCAAACCCACAGAACCAAGGAACAACTACACAAACTTTAAACAAATGTTAGCAAACCTCTCTTCTAGTTTCCAACTCTGCAAGTTTGATATAAATTTCCACCATTTGTTTCATCTGCAATTTGTTCAGGGAACAATTTGGTAAAAACTCAAATCTATTTCAAAGACGGTAAAACTAAATCAAGTATGGGAATACTTGTCTTATAATATCTCCATGGTGCGATAATAGCTCTTCTAAAAGATTTTTCGCAGCAACTATCTTATCCATATCCACCACAAATGAGTTTCTACTCCGTTGCAGTTCCTTGATACGATCACCATTCGCCAAAGCTAGAAGCTAGCATCAAAGAAGAAACAATAGTGGAAAATGGAATTAGTTCAAACTATTGTATTTACAACCAGCCACTCATACATGGATTTGTGAAAAATTAACATAACATTTTCTTCGTCATAAATGTTGTTACGATGTTTCACCTCACTTTCCTATGTTCCATAACACAAGATGGTTGCAAAGATTATTTGATGGTATGTTAAACATGCAACAAACGAAAGAAAATAACGAAAATTTGTTTCACAAAATTAAAGGAAGATACCTGGAATATTGTGTGATAGGGATGATCTATTGCCATTTTCTTCACCAGAGAAACCAAAGCAAACTGCAGAATCCAACAAATACAATAAGATGAAATAGGGTTTACACAAGAGACAATGGAAAAGTATGATTGATACTATTTGAACCTGAAAATTACGAGGCCCAATAATATCCTTTGGACCCCCCATTCTTGACGCAATTTGATAAATCAGAGGTAGAAATTTGTAAGATTTAACCTGCAGACAGAGATGAAAAATTAGATTCATAAAATGAACCAATATATGCAGTTAAATTTCTGAATTCATAAAGCATTAAATTAATTTTGCAAAAGAGTAATTTCAAAATGGTGACATCATACCTCACTGACTGTGTTAAGCATGTTAACAATGACGTTTGGTCTAGAAGAGAGATTGAACCAAAGGGAAATAAGTCGAAACACCTAAAAACAACCACAAACATCTTAGCATCTTAGAAAGCAACACAAATACCTTAATTAGTAAGAACCCTTTAGCATATAATCCAAGTTTCAATCACACATAAATAACATTTTAAGAATATACACATGCCTTGATATGTATCACCATGATTAATTTGAGTGAAAATTCAGGAGATATTATCTTGATTTTAAAAATAGTTTTCAAATTTTCAAGAATAATTTTTAATAATCAATTACTAAGGATTAGATTGGTATCAATCAGTTATAACTAGTTTGATTGTTCCACAAACTAGTTTGATTGTTCACAAAATTAGTCTGTTTCCTTTCTAGTCCTTTATAGTGTACATATAATGTAACACCATTCAATTTTAAGCAGAGGAAAATAATTATTCCACATGGTATCACCATATCAGAGCTACTTTCTGAACCTTAAAAATATGTGCCTTCCTCTTTCCATGATCAAATACAACATGACAACTGAAAGACAGACCACATCTTCATTAAAGGTAATTTCAAGTTCTAACAGTCATGTCACAAACAATCATGGTAAATCAGACAGTGCTTTCCTTCCTATTACACAAAACAAGTTAAATGAGAACAACTATCTTCAGTGATTACAATCAATCATGATATATGTCTATGGGAATGAAAAAGATGAGCATCTCATTGGCAATCTCATTTCTTCAAATGATGAAGATCCAAAGTTCAAAACTTGGAAAGTAGGAAATAATATGGTTATGTCCTGATTGATCAATTCTATGACCAATAAGATAGGCAAGAATTTTCTTCTATATGGCATGACACGAGAAATTTGGGAGGCAACAAAGCAATTCCACTCCAGCAAAGAAAACACTTCAAAAATTTTCAAGAATGAAAGCATCCTCCATTATCTTCTGTAAGAGAACCTTACTGTTAGGAATAAAATTTGTGCCTAGTCTTGGGCCTGGTCTTGTCCAACTCAAAGTCAACGGTTTCTACTTGAGTTGATTGAGCTTCAAGTAAAGCTCAGACCTTTCTTTTTTCTGAATTTTCTGGCTTAAGGCTGGACTCAGACTCAAGCTCGGGTCAGGATAGACTTCTATGACCTACTCCGAAGCCCAAATGATAAATGACTTGTTAGAACGACAATGTTTAGCTAACATGTAACTTAACGCGGCTTGACCCAGTGTCATTCCTACTTATTTATGACTCAATATTATAGTACACTTACTCAACATTGGCAAAGTTGGATGTCTTTAAATAATACTATTGGGATATGATGCCAAAATGTAAAAGAAGATTGTTGAAAGGAAGAGGATATGCAAGTTCTTGTTGGGAGTTGACAAAAATCTCGATGAGTTTCTTGTCAAAGTGAAAGCAAGAAAAAATAATGATTGGGGGATCCCCTACAACTTTTACTCTAGAACTTTCCAACTAGATGCTTGAGGAGATAAACCCAAAAGCAACAAAATTATTGAAAAAGGGAAGACCATAGTGTAATGATTGTTGGAAACCAAGCTACATGTGGGGCAGGTAAACCTACAAATTGAAAGCACATAAAACAACCAATGACAGGGAGATTCAGGGGAATCACGCTACAACAAATAAAGGTTCCTCTACCGTTATGTCTAACCCATTTAGAAAGGAACAAGTTGAGGTCTTATAGAAGATGCATTCTCAATTAAATTCTATTGAAGCCGCTGACATAATTGGAACTAGATCTATAGCTCAAAAAGGTAACTACCCGAGTGCTCTGATTGTATTTAAGAAAAAGTAGCCCATGGATTGTAGATTCAGGTGCATCTTATCACATGACAGGGGATGCTACACTTTTCAACATTTATAATCCATATCAAAAGAATCTTGTAATGAGAATAGCAGATGAATCAGTACCTGAAGTTGTTGGAAAGAGTTCCATTATCATTTCCAAGGACCTAATTCTTACAACAATCTATATATACAAATTATCAATTAGTAAACTTGCTACAGAACATAAGATGTGTCTTTTCCAAGTAATCCCTAATAAAAAATACATTATTTACAATGTGTTGCCAAATTTTGCTTAGATTTATGTGAATTTCAGGATTTGGATACTGGGGAGGACAAATGGAAATGCTTAAGGTACAACAAGGACTTTCCCTCCTTGAGGTTGATAAATCAATTAGAAGACAAACTTGCAATGCAATATTTGTAGTCTCAAATTCAGTCCAACAAAAATCTCGTTTCACTTAAAAATTAAAATAAGGATAATGTAATCTTGTTGTGGCCCCATCGTCTTGGTCATCCTAATTTTTTCATACCTTCAAAAACTGTTTCCTTCATTATTTGGAAATAAAAATCTTAAAATTTTACAATATGAAGTGTGACAATTTTCAAAGGATGTTTGTAATTCATAGCATATTCTACCATACAAGGCATCTCATCCTTTTTCAATGATTCACAAAAATCTGTGAGGGCCATCTAAAAAAAAAAAAATTAAGGGAACTAGGTGGTTTGTATCATTCATAGATGATCATACTAAGATCACATGGTTCTTTCTTGTAAAAGAAAATCACATGTCGGCCAAATTTTCAAGAAATTCGACACTATGGTTCAAACACAACTCCAAACAAAAATACAAGTGTTGAAGACCGACAATGCAGAAAAATAATGAGACAATTCTAGGGGATTATCTTGAGATTCAGGGAATTATTCACCAGGGATTATCTTGAGATTCAGGGAATTATTCATCGTAGCACATGTGTGGACACACCTCAACATCATGGGATTGCGTAAAGAAAAAAAAATACACCTTCTAGAAGTACCCAATCAATCATGTTCACCACGCATATCCCTATATTTTTTTGGGATAAGGCAATCTTAACAGCCACATATTTGATAATCAGGATGTGCTCTCGAGTTTGAAATCACAAAAATTAATCCTATGTGGAAACCCAACCAAATTATGAAGAAGTTCAATTAAAAGGTGAGCTTCCAAACATTTCAGCAAAATATTGATTGGTCAGTAAGAACTATCTGAAGTAGTCTCAACTAGTACAAACCATCTAACTACCTTGTAGATGTGCTTACAAAAGGGCTGAGTATCCAAGTATTTCAAAGTATCCTTGGCATGCTGGAAATGATAAATCCACATTAATCAACTTGAGGAGTGTGAAAAAGGGTTTTGTTTGTCAGCTACCAGGTGTACTAATTAGTGTCAAGATCATATATTCCCCAATTAGTTAGATTAATTGTATATTCCTTAATTAGAGGGATTCTTGTGTTTTAGGTGGTGGAGATACGTAGGTCGTTCTCTTCCTTTTTAGGTGTACAAGCTGTATGTTTATAAATACCCTATACATTGTTCATAATAAGACGAGCCTTTTCACCCAACTTTTCCTTAGTTTTTAAATAGAGGAAAATAATCAGTTAACAGTTTGCAATCCAATTAAAACATTGACGCTAGTATTTCCATCATTAGAAAATGCATAGGAGAAGAAAATAATTTCTCTAACCGCCCCATCCACAAATAATGCATTAAGCATTTGGTTTCTCTATTCGTACAAAGAGTTGGGAAAGGAAATTCATACCACTCGCATGTCATATTTGTCACCTATCACCAAACAACGTTTATATCCCTCCAATGCTATGCTGAGAAAATTGTCCCTATCATCCTGTTGGGTTCAAAGAACTTGATATGGATTTATAACATAAAAGAATACCTCACAATTTCAAACAAGTAACACATAAACTGTAATAAACCTTTAGTTTTTCATCTTCCTCCGTGTCCATTGCAAGCTGTTTCTGCAACTCTTGTATTTTTATCGAGTACTCAGCCTTCTCCCCCTACAAACCACAGAAATTTAGCAAAAGAATAAACCATTAAAGGAGCTGAATCTCTACTGACATCATAGCTTCGGACCAGAACCCAAGAAGAAGTCTACAGGCATAAGACATACCTTTGATGATTTTTTAAGTCTCCGACGAAGTGCTTCCAACTCAACTGTCTGCATAACAGTAGTCACATCAAAATCTGCCATCTACCCACATTTCCTATAATTTACATATACTACCTTGTGCTTCCTTAAACGCTGTGCAGCTTGCCATTCACTAGAGGTTAATCTTTCCTCATAGGACCTAAAAAGAGCATCAGCATAGTGTGCAAGATGAAAGTGGCATTGGCTTTGTCTATCCAAGGACTTTTTCTGAGTGGTCTTGTGTTCCTCAGCATGTGATACAGCAGGTTTCAAATACTTTTCTAATATGGTTCTTGAGCTGCAATTTTGCCAAATGTCAAATCACAAGGTTAGGAAGAACATGTTCACTGACCACCAGTACAATTTGCTCAAACTAAAATAAAAGTTACAACTTGCTAGATCTATTCTCTGCCAGCCATTTTCCAACCAAGCGATAAACATTGGAAGTTTCATCATCTGAGTGACAATTTTCTGAGATATATTTTGCAAGACTGATGGCCATCTCATGCTGACATTGGGCTCGCAACAATTTTGCTTCTTCAAGCTGCAAAAGGATATGTCTTTGTAAAGTTTGGTAGAATGGTATCTTAGGACTCAATATGAGACAAGAGTACATGTTATACTCAATATCTAAATCATTGTCTTCAAGTTGACAAATATTGAACCAATTGCAGAAACCAAGTTACGTAAACTGGAGGCATAGTGTTCCTGAATTAGTTCCCAAGTGTTAAAGAAAACAAAGAAGGGGATCCACTAGCAAAGTAGCAAAAAATGCAGGATAAGATAGGAAGTAACAATCAAATGTTCATTATATTAACAAAGAACAAAATCTAGCAATGTTAGCTGGACATCCATCAACATAAACTACAATCATGTTATACAAGTTAAAAAAATAAACTTTGGAGTTGCAAAAGTTTTGAGAAGCAGTTCAGAATCCTATCAAACTGGAAATAAACTGGAAAAACAAATGCAGCCATAGAAGGACAAGAGATCCTTATAAAGACAGAAAAGTAAAATCCAGTGTCAGATTTTATAAAAAGATCTTATATCATTAATCTCTAAAAATTTTTCACTAATTTAGTTTTAAAATCTATTATTAACCAGTTAAAATGGCTAAAATAAATAGGTAAAAATTTGTACCCTTCCAAGCCAATATGAGGACAATTCCAGCCTTTTGGTTTTGGCACAAAGAAACTTAAACTCATAAAGAGCTGCAGCAGCTTGAGATAACCTTGAACCCTATCAACAATGAATTTTTTTTATTAGCAACTCATGCAGCCATGCTCCTGGCATCAAAACAGTCAACAAATACCTTACGAAGAGTGGATGCCGATTGCAAAAGATGCTGGATGCTGCAGTCATCACAACCTAAGATCTGAAGTAGCACTCGTCTGAAAGCTATGAATGGCTCTAACAAATTTATATGTAGCTCTGTTCTTTCCAAAATGGAGCTCCAATCCACATTTAGCCATGACAACTAGATAGAAAAAAAATGAACTCCATTAGTACAGAGACAATGCATGATTTTCCTTCACTTCTTTGCTTTACCAATCAAGTCAATTTAGAATCTTTAATAGAATTAATGTTCTAAACATATTTTAACAGGAAAGTAATAGATGAGAGTAAAAATCGCAGGGAATATTCTGTCTTAAGAACAGTTAATGCCAATTTGATGCATTTATCACAGGTAAGTTTTAGTTGTGCCCCTTACCTGGCCGGAGTTAGTCATGAATCTAGGCTGTAGATTTGAAGACCCCATTGCGGAACTAATGCACCTAAAGCGGCTTAGTGGTGTTGAAGAGTACATAGAAAGTTTTGATGAACTAAGTGCTAGAGCTAACTTACATAGTTCTGTAGCACTGAGTTGTTTCTTGGGTGGATTGAAGGGACATTTGGAAAAGGCTGTACGAATAGATAAACCTAAAACAATTAATGAAGCTATGAGGCCACTAGATTGCAAGAGAGTATCCCCACGGAGTTATATTGCAAGGAGAATTTATATTACATTTATGATGTCTGCAAAGAATTCTATCATCCTAGTAAGCATGACAAATCATTTACTGAATCTCTTTTGGAAGTTAAACTGAGTGTAAGAACTCCTCAATGGCCTACCATTCAACACTGAAGTAAAAGTTCAACACTCAATCAGAACAAGTGATTGTTATGAGTTTTCTTGCAAGACTACCATCAAAATTTGTTGTTGCCTGGACATATACTCTTACTAGTTCTAAAGTAACTTCTCTTCATGACACCCTTACTAAGTTGTTACATACTGAAGCATCTAGGAGTCTTCATTATCGTACAACTAGGGTCCTTGTAAGCCAAGGTACGACAAATGAGGCTGGTCAAAGGGAACACCATAATAAAGGAAGTCGACACAGCTCTTGCAGAAGCAAGGATGGTGGAAGTGATCATGGTCAAACTAATAGAACAATATGTCATTACTGTGGTGAATCAGGTCAAGTGAAACATACCTGCTAGAAACTTCATAGAAAACCTCCACAACAATCTAAAGTTGCTAATGCTACAACTCAAGAGAATAATCACATTTCTATAACTGTTTCATCCAATAATAGATCTATAATAATATATGAAAAAGAGTTTGTTCGTTTCACTGAGTAACAAACTTCTTGACAATCTTCTTCTCCCTCCATAGCATCCAGCAATCAATTAGGTAAAGCATCAACATGTTATATGTCCTCTTATCAAAATTGGGTCATTGATTCAAGTGCAACAAATTTATGAAAAATAACTCAAATACCTTTTCCTCTTCACTTTTATAAGAATATGCCTAACGCTACCTTAGCATACAATTATAGTTCTACTACTTCCATTACGAGTTCCGAGATGGCCAATCCTATGACATCCCTATCATTGTCGACAATTTTATGTCTACCCAATTTTTCTTTCAATTTAATTTAGGTCAACAAATTAGTCATGCCTTTAATTGTAGTATCTCATTCTTTCCTAAGCATTGTCATTTTACAGAATCTAAAGACAGGCAAGATTATTGGTACAGGACATGAATCTAGTGGCCTTTACCTACTTGAGAGAACTATTCTTCATCGTGTCTATTATACACCTAGATTTAATAAAAAAGAGTTGCATCTCCTTTTAAGTTATTACATTTGATATTTGGAGTCCATGTCCTATTACCTCTAAATCTAGTTTTTAATAAATTTTCACCTTTGTGGAAGATTATTCTCATAATACATAGCTATACCTAATGAAAAATCGATTGTTTTCTATATTATGTTCTTTTTATACTAAAATAAAAACACAACTAAGTTATATTTTGTTCTTTTGTAATGAAATACAAACACAATTCAAAACATCAAAGCAATTTTTACAATGTGACAATGATAAAGTTTATTTTTTTGAGTCTTTCCAATCTTACATGTCTCAAAATAGTATTCTAATCACTAATCCTAAATGAATATACCACCTCAAAATGGTGTTGCAGCATGTAGGAATAGGCACATATTGGAAATTGCTTGAGTTCTCCTCTTTCACAATATAGTTCCCAAATGATTTTGGTAGATGTTCCTATTGCGTGTTTTCTAATCAATCGTATGTCATCCTCTATACTTCAAGGTAGCATTCCTTACAAAACTATGTTCTCATCACAATAACTTTTTTCCCATATTTTTGGTTGCACATGTTTTGATAGGATATTTGTCCATAAGTGTCTAAATAAGACCGAAAATCTTTCAAATGTGTTTTCATAGGATATTCTCATCTTTAGAAAGATTATTAGTGTCATTCCCATACTTTGAAACGTTATTTGGAATATGCTATTGTTACTTTCTTTAAGAATGTTCCATTCTTTTTCAAGTCTTCCATTAATTCTAGTAAGGGGGAAGGAGAAATTTTAGTATATCCAATGACTACTCAAATTCACACCTGAAATTAATAAACCACCTATCACTCAAGTGTATGGCCAAAAGTCTCGTCTCTACCTACTCCTCCATCTAAAGATCCTAATCTTTACCTTTCTATTGTTATTTGAAAAGGTAAGCGACAACATTCTCATTCCATTTCATCATTTGCATCCTATAACCACTTATCCTACTTAGAGATGACAATGAGACACTTTCTTTTTCGACACACAACATTTGAGCTAAACCTGAGCACCATCAGACTTTGACAAGCTAAAAAATAACTATTCATCAATATACAAAACGATATTGTTTTGTTACACATACAAAACAACACTGTTTTATACGTAAAAGAAAAGTTTAGGCTTTGAGTCAGGAGTCAAAGAAGGCTTGAGCTCAAACCCAAGCACAAAAGCCCAAACTTAAAAAGACTAAAGCTCAAACTAAAACCTAATCAATGCGAACCATGTATGTTGTCTTTGAATTCGGCCAAGTCAGGATCAAGCCCTTTGCTAGTTCCGTTTTTAGATAGAATATCAATCCATAGAAATTTATGTGATGCTTTGCATCCTAGTTGGCGAGAATTTAGGCAAGATGAAATGAAAACTTTAGATGACCATGGGACTTGGGAATTAGTAAACTCTATATCAAGTAAACAAACTATTGGTTATAAGTAAGTCTATGCAATCATGGTTAATCCTAAAAGGTTCAATATCACGACTTAAGGCTCACTAGGTTCCTCAATAAATAGGATATGTGAAGAATTTCTTATTCACTTATCGTAATTTACAAGGTGTATACACACGAATATATAGGAGAAACTATCCTACTTAA
>JANKYF010000006.1:60946464-60971169 GCA_029829435.1 Erythroxylum hondense
ACAATCAAACCTTAAATTCCCAGCTTTACAAAATCTGAAAATTCTGCATTCCTAGCCAAAATTCAACCTTGAAACCTAATATTCCAGCAGCCTAACATCATCCGTACTTCTTAATTTTGCACTTTTAACTACTAGTTCATAATTCTTCTATTTGTCCTACATCAAAAAAATCATGTATTGCAATCAAATTGGTGGAAAAAATTAGAGAACATGCAATAAAAAGTGAATCAAATCTCAATGCACATTTCTTCTAGTAACAAACCATTCAACCTAAAAGCTAAGCTATAGGGTAAGCCCAAGAAATGGTTCAAATATCATTCGAGCACACCCACTAACATGAATTATGGACAAACAAGATAAACCAAAAATCCCTTAGAGATAAGGGTAGTGCAATTTGAACTTGAAACCTTCTATTACTAAACACAAGAAACCATTCAAGTCAAAAGCTTTATTAAGTGAGGCCTAAGAAATGGTTCAATGCCATTCTAACAACATTGAAACAATTCAAGAGATATTCTTAAGCAGTTACCTTAGAACTTTCACGTTTTGATACCATCGTAGAAGCTCTTTCTACAATGTAACAAAGTCGAAGTTCATTCAGAACATTCAAGAATACTTGAATTGATTTTATCAAGCTATTGGAATCTACAAATATGTGTTTCTGCACCTGCCCAATAATTGATGGATAAATCAGAATTCCAAAAGAAAGTACACATAACAACTTGCAGAAAGAGCAAAAAAGATATCAGACTCTTGAAATAGCTCATAACGCAAAGATATTAGGATAATGAGACAAGATAGATGAATTTGCTCTATCTCATTCCCTTGTTTACATTTAAATAATTTCTCAATTCTATCAATTAAAAGGAAATAAAAATATTCAAGTAGGACAAGACATTAAAAGAAACAGTTTCCATAAGAACTGAGCAAAAAAGCCACTAACTTTGCTATGAATAATTATTTGATAACTCAACAACATATACAAAACTTCCGAACACCAAAACTAGTGAGCTTGCAATGGCATGGGTTTGAACCCTCACTGTTCTAATCTCAAATTCATCAACAATTACAATACAATGCAATAGACAGCGAGCTAAGCATTCCATTTCATCAACAAATCATTCAAAGCCTTGCAATGAGGTAATGTTATCACTTTGTTTCATTTTGCAACTGCTTGCATTGAGGGAATCAATAGTATTAAACTATTTTCAAGTACACATTATAATTTCTTTACATCTCAAACACAATATGCGCTACAACTCAACTAAGAAAATAGTTGGTCTCTACCTGTAACACAACATTGTTCTTGGCAATACTCTGAGTACAACTATTTGACTGCCACAAAAATAAACTAGCAAGCACTAACAATAGTATTTTCCACCAGAATTCTACGTTCTTACACAGGAAAGAGGGAGAGAGAAGTTTTGATGCATCAAATCACCTTACGTGGCAGAAAACTATTGATTTAGGAGGGAGAAGCATCTTACCTGAGAAGAGATTAATTTCTGAAGTTCGTCCTTCACATCCTTCCTTCCAGCAAGATCAACAACAATACTTGGCAACAAAAGCTCAGCCACTTCAGCTTTTAGCATCACAACATCTTGGCATAATCTGAAGGCCATATACCAAAAAGATAACTTAAAAAGGTGAGAATAAGCAAAACATCCCAACATAAACAAGTATACTAATAACTTCTAATAGAATTTAATCTATATACCTTATAATAGGATCACAGCTGTAGCGAATCAGTGAGTACACAAGTGGACAAATCCACATCTCAAAGGTTTTGTTATGTGTCTCCCATACAATAGACTCCTCTAGTGGGATTGCTTCAGCTGAGAGTGAATTACAGAAATGATGAGATATTCCTTGAGCATCATGCAATCAAAACAAAAACAAATTCTAGCTAAAAAAAAATACAAATGTTAATGAACCACAACTAGGAGCAAAATCCACCAAGTGCACATACTTATCCACCTAGACCCATTAAACAAATAATATAGGAGAGCAGGTTGCAAGCTTGTGAAGAATGAAATGACAAATACAGAAGCTGACAAAATTATGATTTTTAAGAAAAAGGAATCATATTTTTAACTAAAAAGCTACACATATATGTGGTGAAATCTACGAAATAGATGTTTTGAGTGCATTAGCATGAAGAAATCTTCAACTACATCTTGATAAGCATCCTAAATCTATTTCAACCAAACAAGTCCATCTTAGCACACTAGCATGACTTACTAGCAAACCTCCTTTCCAGATCCAACAAAAGCTTGTCCACCAGATCAACATTTACTCCCTTGGAGTGAATCTACAATATAGCAATATGTATGTTATTCATCATAGAACAGGAGCAACTCCCAGGTTAATATTAAAACCAAACCCTAATAGTGCTATAACCCTAAGCAATAACAGGATATATAAAATCAAATATATCACAGCACCAAATTAATTCCTAATCTTCACTGACACTTAAGCTTTTGTGTCAAATAGCTTAGAGTTGTGATTGTTTGTAACAAGTTGAAACATCAACGTTCAAACTTAAAGGGCAGTATTATGAAGATTTATTGTGATTTAGTATTATTATGTTGAGATATCCTATGTAAGAATATCACTTAGCTACCTACATTAAAACACCTTAGGTATCCCACTTAGGAATATTACTGTTTGCTAGAATAACATATGATCCATTTATGGTATATGACTCAAGGCCTTACCCATTAGCTTACGCTTTTGAGTTGAATGGTTTCTAGATATGGTATCAAAGTCCCGTGTAACCAAGAAAACACGCGCTCAAATTATACCACCCTCATTTTTCATGAATTTATAAAACTAGTGTTGTGAATGAATCTATGACATGTATCTATTCATATTGTGATGGAGCATGTCAGAATGATATATGATCCATTTATGGGCCTTGAGTTGAATGGTTTCTTGACACTTTGATGGGTTGAAACCTAGATACTAGATAGTACTAAGTAAATTTTCTTGTCTACAACAAGCTAGCATAAAATCCCAAATTGATTCTACTTATTTCCAATGAAACCTATTTTTCTATTAATTTACTTTAAAGTTCATTACTTTTTTTTTTTACCTCCATCTATTGGTGAGTATTTCTATAACTGATCTGCTATTTGCTTAAATCGCCATTATATATTTCTCTTGCTCTCCATCTATTGATGAGTATTTGTACAATTGAACATGCCAATTGCATTGTCTAAGTTAACATCCTTGATTCAATTATTACTAATGTTCATACCAATATTTCCCCATGTAATCCACACTCAATTCAAGCAATACAGCAGAGAACAAAGATCATATAAAGTTAATGGAGTTGAAGGACATAAAAACCACTCCAAAATGCCATAGCGGAACACTATTGTTACTCATATGTAAAATAAACAAGATAAGTATTCACTGGTTAGATCTTACAATGTACTTACCTCAATAAGAGATCTTTCATAAGAATCAAACGACATGATTGCTCTTTGACCCCTCTCAGTGGAGACTATTCCCTATTTTAAGATAAATTATTACTCAATTGCAAAAATTTGAAGTTTCAATGCACAACAATTAGATAACTGAAAAGAACTCAATGAAAATGAGAAAGATGAGCATTTTGAAGGAAAACAAGCATGCTAGTTAGACACCAAAAGATACGGGTTCTGCAAAAATTCAAAACAATGATCAAATGTTCACTCACTTCAGTTAACATTTACAAACCCACATAAAAGAAATAAAAAGCACAACTTTGCACAAGACAAAATACCACTATGAACAAGTTTTAGGCTTAAAATTTAGAGATCCGAAGACAAATTCTCAGATACAGTCACCGTTAATCCATGAACCATCAAACACATAGATGATACGCTTATCCTGCCACTTTCCCAAAAGAACCATTCACTAGCTAGTCGAACTAGTAGGTGCTCTATCGGGACAATACTAAAAACCCTCCCTTTCAAACCAAGCACAAGGTCGTACTCCAAATTTGAAAATGAGAGAAGTCCTCATTGAGAAGAAAGATAGAACAAGGAATAAAGAACACATTTCAAAGTTGGGTCGCTCACGCAAAGTGTCTCTCTCTATCATCAACATATGCTTAATTTATAATTAATATTTTCAAATTCCTTATGATCATTCAACTGAATTATAAAAGCTCTACAAATGGCAATGGACTATGCTAACTAACCTACACCAACCCAGAAAAAAGTGCAAACTGTCTAAATAAATTGGATAACTATTCAAATGTTAACTCGTGGAACAAAAGATTCATCAGTATCACAAATATTAACAAGAGAAACTCACTCGAAGCGCTTGTGATGATATATCAATTATTCTGACAGAATCATCCATCAAATATTTCTTCAGAAGTTTAAGAAGTGTAACTAGAAGATCTTCGGAAATACCACGATCCACTTTAAGGTTGATTTCAGCATGATTAGCACTAATAGTGGTTTGCCTAGCTTTCATGTGAGTGGAGTCTTCAAGTTGACGAAAAACAACACAACATGGGTCCCCAATGCCAACCTGCAGTCAGTAGGAAGAGAGAAACTGCTTAGGAACATACGCTCTCATGCATGAATTTACATAACAAAGAAATCTCAAAGACCTGAAGAAGCACAAAGATGATACCTTTGATACAAAATCAGAAACCAATGGTCTTATGCCATCAGCAATATCTGAACCACACATTGAAACTAAACTCCACACTGCATGAACAATTTCTGAGTCATCACGCCAAAATACATCTTCCACAATATGTTTTGCATCATTTCCTCTCCATATATATTCCCCCATGAGTAATTGTTTATGGAGTGCCCGAATACTGCAAGTCATGTAAGCAAATTATAAATCATAGGCCACAAACAATTCTTTAGGATCACTAAAAAATATAAACAAATTAACATAAAGTCACCATCTTTGAATTCATACAGTCCTACCACGAATTTTAAAACTTAAATCAAACTTTCAGAAACACTTTAAAGCATTTCACTTTGGAAGGACAAATACCTGGAAAAGAGCAACCGTGGTGGAAGGTAACGAGATCTCTTGACAAACTGAAATTTACAAAATTATATAGCAAACAATGTGAAAAGAAAGAGTATATCCTGATTCCTGCATAAATGAACCCCAAAAAGATTAAACTCTTTTTCAGCTTAACTTCAGTAATACCTTTAATAAGTGGTCCCTTAGAGAGTAGCCTTCACATAACTCCTGATGGAATTCTCTTATCCCATCGAAGACATCTATTTCAGGGAAGGCTTCCAACTCCTGAAACAAAAAAATCCATACCTTAGCAAGAAAGAATTCCTAAATTTCATAATAACTAACCAAAAGAAAAAGGCAACTTCATACCATATTGAAAACATAAATATATAATAAACATTTAGTATTTAAAAGCTATAAAGTTTAAATTCTATTAGAAGTGTAATAACATACTCTAACATAATCATGAAGAGATGGATCTGAATCCACTGTTAAATGGTGAAGCAAAGATAATGTCTGTGACGATCTAATATCAGAAGGTTTTCCAGTAGCTTCGATAGGACTGCACGATTCCACCAACTTTGAAACCAAAAACTAAAGATAATATAAACAATCAGTAGATGTCAAGGGGGCAGTATTATTAAGGAAATATATATTATGTGCTCAAATGACAAAAGCACCTGAAGCTGCTCGCCAAGCACAATAGCAGTTTCTTTGGATGGGCTACTCTTAAGAGTTTGGAGCAATGCAGAAATTAGGCGAGAGCATTGATCATGTAAAGCTTCACAATCAATGAATTGCCCAACCAAATTCAAAAGATAACTGCATTAATTCACAGGAAACAAAACCTACTCAAATATCTCATGACTACATCAATAGAAATGCAATAGAAACAGGAAAAAAATTTTGAACAGTTGCCCATATTCAACTGGAAACACACAAAAAAATCACAACATTTTGTCTGTTGTCCTCAGAACACAATAGCAAGAATTATCCTAAAGCCAGAGAAGAATAAGATGATGATGATGAGTCAAAAAAGTGAAGAGGAGGTAAAGGCTAGAGCATGACAGAGGAAGAGGACATGTACTTAATTATGCACAACAAGAACTCACAAAAGACATTAGTATTAATGTTCCTAAAAAGAATTAAGACGTGATAGTTCCCAGTCCCATGTCATCATGAATAAGAGAGATGGGCAGAAGGTGCAGAGGTTTGAGATCGTCCAAGAAAAGAACTTCTTCAAGGATAACTACGAGAGATGACAATTACAGAAGTCAGCAACCACTATGCAATTCTCCATCAAGAGATATGTAAGAATATTACCATAATGGAAAGCAAAATTCTTTAATGTTATAATTTTGCTGCACTATAATTCCACAATAATTAACTTAATTGAAGGCTTTTGAACACCTTTTTAACAAGAAAACCGTGTAGATTCAAAGCTATCTGAATTGTTCGAAATCATGAATTAATACTAAAACTGAAAAAAAAAAAATCACCATAATACATACCTGTAGGTGCTTGAAACAGCAGCCCTGTGACCAAGAATATCTATAAGCGCCTCAAGTCCAGCCAGCCTATGACATCTATGCCTTGGATGATATGCTGCTTCTATCTTGTAATGTATTTCTAATATGAACTGCACAATTGCAAAGGATGCATCAATTGCAGTGGCAATAATGCTCCAATAATCTTGAGATAAAAATAATTATATACATGATCTATCTAGTAATTACCATGAAAACTCTATCTGGACGAAAAATGTTGATCTTATCAACGGCAGAGACACTTGTAGAATAATCCTCTCTATATCAAAACAAAACATATTTATGGACACTAAGGATCTACAAAGTAGCAATTCAAAATCAAAGCAGGATAGGAAATTCACATCTCCAAGAATCCATCTACTATGGTTTGAATTGCACGCGCCACTGTATCTCTGGAGAAGAAAGGTACTGGAGGGTCTGATGAACAGGAAGTGAAAGACAATATCTGGCTCACAATAGATACCTACATATTCAGAAAGCATAGTGAAGAAACAAATTACAATAGAAATATAGTCAAAGTAACAAACAGAAAAGTGCATATGTCCCCCCCCAAAAAAAAAGGTTAAATGTAGTTGGAAAATGCCAACACGTCTTGGAAAGCCTGAATGACCATTTAATAAAACTCAATGTCCTGGAAGCTCCAGATAAAGGGATGTCCATGATCATTTACATGTTATTTGTTGACAGTTCATTAGATAACCTAAAATTAATGACATCAGAAAGCAAATTTTCTTGCAAATCAAAAAGAAAAAACAACAATAGCAAATGGAAGGCATTTCCTCCTTCAAACTCATGGAGCATAATAATTACTAATTACTAACTGATAGTAAGTAGTTTGGTATATATTAGAATCAGATCACAGATCACAAGGAAGTTTCATGTGAAGACAATAAGATAAAAAATGTTCTAATTTGCATCCCATCACCATATTAGACATACAAGCAAGCAGAAAGGCTTCCTGTTAGCATTGAGTTTTGTATTAAAACAATAGCTGACCTCTATGAATCCAATGACACATAATAAATAACATATACTTGAAGTAGCATACCATATGTTTCTTTATTAGATTGTCTCTTTCATTCTCGGAAATATCTGCCACATGCAGAATTGAAGTCCCAAGGACTAAAGCACCCTTTTTCCATTCAGAATTCTTACTGCAATGCAATGCCATACAAACTGAAAAAATTGGCACAAAGTAATTTCTGACTAGATGAGTCAGACTTTGACTAGCAACCTGCAAGTAAAGAAAAAAAATATCAATCATAATGATGAGTGCTTCAGGAAACTATGAGCTAACAATAGCAAGTAACAGATACCGATTATTCCTACCTGCGCCACCAAGTTCAGGTCAGAGGTGTTGCCATGTAGAATCAAAGCTGGAAGAAGCCATTGGCAACAATATTGCATAAAATAACTAGGTTCAACATCTGAAACAAAAAAATGCCGGATCTACAAAGAACAGTTATCCAATGGTTAGACAAGATATTTACTTCTAATAATAACTAGATATGAAAATAGCACCAAACAAGCTCATTAGAATTGTTTTACAATCTATTTTCTAGACCAAACTCAATTAAAACTTTTAAGTTGAACGAAGATACCATCAATCAGGTTCTAACTCCAATGTTTCAATCCAACGGGCTTCCACATAAGGAGAATAGAGTTAGATGTAATCTAGTCCTAGATCTCGCCTAAAATCTTTGAACATCAAGGTTTAATGATTCCTCGACATAGTATCAGACTCATTATGATCAAAAGATTTTTGGTCCAAACCATCTTACCCTCATCATAGCAAATAAATTTCAGTTTTAGTACAAGGGGCGGTTGTATGGTGGGCCTATGCTATCTCTACATTTTCAAACCAACACCTTTCCATGTAAGGTGCACATTAGAAATGGTACCATTCCTAGACGCCTAATACTTGTAGTTAAATGTTTCTTTGCAAACCCTAATTATACAAAAGATCTTGATCTACAATCCACTATACAAAACTTCAAGTATCAAAAGCTATGAAAGGGTTTTTTTTTTTCAATTAAGCGTAATTATCAATCATTCGAATATCGAAGCAATATATAACCTTTACTGTTTCCAAAATTTTCTTTTAAATTGTCCTACAAAGAAAATTTGGGATTGAAGTCTCTTCTCCAAAATGGGGAAATAATTTGCAATTGCTTTGATTTACCAATTCATTTCAAAGTATATTACAATCAAGAATAGTATGACCTTTGAGCTTATATTGTTACCATAAAATAAGATAGGAAGAAGCATAAAGGTGTATCTAATACCTCAACGAGTGCAGCTAAGCTAACACCACAAGCAACCCAGAAAAAGAGAATTGGTCCCTTGAGTTCCTCTAAGTACTGAAGAAAAGAAATAATATAACAATTTAGTCATGAGCTGTCAAAGCATATTACAAAAAGGGTAACATCAAAACCCACTATAGTTTGTGGTTTTTACATTTCCTGAGTTATGGATTAGCTCTGAAGACCCATTTAGTCTTTAAATTTTCATCGTAGGCTCACTTCTAATGTTCTATTAACAATAAATTTTCCATCATTATCATTCTGATGGCAATACTGCTAATTGGCAGAAAACAAAAATGAATAACAATGTCCTGCCAAGGTACTGGCAAATATTCCCATATGGATAATCTTGTAGATTCAAAAACTATAAAATCTTCAAAACTAAATATAAAATGTACATTTAAACCAATTCAAATATCCTAGAAATATAAAAATGGAAAGTATAGCTCACAAAATTCAGGATTAACACTACAAAGAATTTTGTTTCCTTTGGAAGTCTCTTTTACCACTTTAGATTCCACGATAGGCAAAGCATAAGAAAATAAACTAAAGTAATGATTCGAGGTGGAAAAAATCAAGTGGAATCAAAATAAACTGAAGAAACTAGTCCAGTTAAGCCTCTCAACATGCATTTTATATAGGCAATGATAACCACAGACACAAACCTTGAATCTACTTGTATAATGGAGCTGCCTTGATAGATTATTTAGAGCTGCATTCACTAACTCCCTGAATAAGAAGACCAACAGTCAGAAAAGTAGGTACCCTAAAAAATTGCAGAAAGAGTTGGAATATACCTGTGACAAGGATCGATAGCAGAAACCACACACATAATGAATATAGCCTGCATAGTCACATGAATACAATCCAGAAGTGTAAATACTCTTGAATCTACAATGCCAATAAGGTAAAAAAAAATTCAAATACATAAGAAGCTTACCTCCAGCTCAATCTTTTCACTATGCAAAGCAAGATGCATAAGAGTAATAATAACAGTTTCAATTGCAGTCGGTGACTGGGGACCAGTAGCTAGGACCTCCTTTGCAGTAACAACTTTTCCTTTGAAAGGAAGCACCAGTAAAACCCCAAAGTTTGAACTATATCAAAAGTTGAAAGGAATGATTAAAATTGAAGATGATAAGCTAGACACTCACAAATACGAGATCAAAATCTCTAATAATGCTACAGGTCAGATTTGTGTAGAAAGGTCTGATAAAGTGAAAGCATTCAAAAGAAAACAAGTTGTCAGCTCTCGGAAAAAGCAACAAAAGTCTCCTTTGAGGAGTTTCTCATGCTCTGCCTTCTCTCTTCCTTTTTCTTCCCGCCTATTTCGCTGATTTACCTCCTTACCCCTCCTTTTGTCTTTTTCCCCTTCGTTGTCTGCTGTCCTCCGGGGTCTGGGAGTCTTTTCCCGGGCTGCCTCCGGGCATCCCGCCGGTGCCTTCGTTCATGGCAGACGCCGTCTCGGCTTCCGTTCCTTTCCCTCCCCTTCCCTCTTCGTCCCCTTCAGGCCCCCGCAATCCTGGTGATGTGATGGCTCGGGTTGAAGGCGGTGGTCCTGCCGTTGTTCTCTCTGCGGTGGGCGATTCTCCAGGCGGTTCCCCCCAGTTGGTTGTTTCAGGTTCGTCTGCTGGCCGCCTCTCGCCGTTAGCGCCGGTGGTGTTGGACGCCTCTCCTTCGAAGGCTCACTTGGCCGATGGTGCTTGGAGTGGTAGGGTGGGTGCTTCTCCGCCTCGTGGTCAGCTCAGTTACCATCCGAATGTGCTGTTGGATGGGGTGGTTTCTCCTCCTGTGGATCTACTTCGTGCGGGTGCCAGGGCCTGGTCTAATGCCTTGGTGGGTTTTTTCTGGTCGAAACGTTTAGCTTTTCCAGTGGTCAATGCGTGGGCGCGCGCCCGATGGGGTAAGAAGGGGTTTGAAAAAGCTCTGCTTATGGAGGATGGTCTTTTCTTGTTCAAGTTTTCTCCCCAGTCCAACATTCGCGAGATCCTTGAGCTTGGACCATGGCACATAGGTAATCAACCTTTGTTCTTGAGACAGTGGACTACAGGGATGAGTCTTGATAGGGGCTCGGTGGAAGTGCTCCCGCTTTGGGTACAATTCCATGGGTTACCAATGGAGTATTGGACGATGGAGGGCTTGAGCCATTTGGCCAGTAGCATTGGCAAACCTATCTGCTTGGACTCTCAGACGGCGAACATGGAGAGGATTGGTTTTGCAAAAATTTGTGTGGAGGTGTCGAAGGACACAGCTTTGCCGGATTCTTTGAAAATTAGGCGTCTTGATTCTTCGGGGGAAGTGAGTTTCACCACCATTTCTGTCACTTATCCGTGGAAGCCTACTTCCACGAAGAAGCATTGGGTTTCTACTGGGCGCCGGTTCCAAGCCGATGGGACGGCAGTTAGGATTCCTGCTGATTCTCCAGGCCACGACCAGCTTGGTGTGCCTTCTCAGGAGGCTTCGCCTGCTCTGGCCCCTGTTTCTGATCCAGTGGGTGTCGGGAATATTTTGACTGGAGGCTCTCCAGTGAGCTCGGATGGGTTAGATGTTGTGCCGGCTTCGGTTCCGCCTTGTCCTTCAGTGGTCCAGCCAGCCCTGCAGGTGGAGCAAGCCTGCTTACCCGATGTTTCAGGTCTTCCTCAAACAGGGTTGGATGCCCCCAGTATGGAGGGCGGGATGTCCGTGGAAGGGTCTGGCCTTCCTGAAACTCTTGTGAAAGCCTCTGGTGATATCCATGAGGATGGCGAGCTCTCTCCGAATTCGGCCACTCCTAAGCGACCTACAGCTAAGAAGAAAGCGAAGAAGAAAAAGTGCCGAGGGGTTATCTCCCCAGAGTGCCTATTCTGATTATGTCCTTGTTAGTTTGGAACACGAGGGGGCTTAATGACCCCCTCAAACAGCTAATGGTGAAACAACTTGTAGCTACTGTTAACCCTGTTTTGGTAGGATTACTGGAGACTAAGATCAAGGCTTCAGTGGTCAGGAAGGGTCTTTCTTTTTTGGGGCCTCATTGGCGGCTCATTTCCAACCATGCACATCATTATAACGGACGTATTCTTTGTTGGTATAATTCTGCAAAAATTTCGGTTCGATCGGTCATGATGAGTGATCAGCTTATGCATCTTCGTTGTCAGGAACTTGGTATGGACCTTTTCTCTGTTACCCTTGTGTATGCTTCTAACTTTGCTTTTCAGCAGGCTGTTTTGTGGTCGGATTTGCGGGAAATCCATTCGGATATTCGGGGCCCGTGGCTTGTTGCTGGCGACTTTAATTGTTGCCTATCCGCTTCTGAGGTGGAGGGTGGAGTGCGATTTCATGGCGGAGCCAGGGGGGAGTTACAGAATCTGTTTAATAATATCGAGATCACTGATCTTCGCGGTAGGGGTAGATGGTTCACTTGGGATAACAAGCAACAAGGTAGCATGTTCATTCGGAAAAAGCTTGATCGAGCGCTGGTGAATCCACATTGGCTCCACTCTTTTCCGTTTGATGCAGTGGAATTCGGCGATCCGGTCTTCTCGAACCACACGCCTATTATCCTCCACCACATGGCGGCCCACGTCAGACCTAGTGCCCCCTTTCGTTTCTTCAATGGCTTGTTGCAAGCTGAGGGCTTTATGGATTTGATTGCACAGGTCTGGAGGACAGAGGTTCCGGGCTTTAAGGGCTTTCAGCTAATGCAGAAACTCCGGTTTGCTAAAAGAGCGATAAAATTGTTCAGTCAGCAGAGATCTAGTAGGCTTCAGGACTTAAAAGCGCATTTAGTTGATCTGCAGCAACGGTGTTATGGGGAGCCTCATAATGCCAGCCTTTGGTTACTTGAATCTGATGCCTTGACTAAATACCAGGAGGCCTTAGTACTAAATGACTATTCTTAGACAAAAGGCTAGACAAACCTGGTTGAGAGAAGGGGACCGCAACACAAAGTTTTTTCATGCTGCAATTCTGGCCCGGAGGAATATTAACACCATTTCGGAATTGACTGACTCGGAGGGAATCATTCGTCGTGGCCACGCTGAGGTGTCGACGCACATTCGCGATTTCTTTGTTTAGCTTATGAGTCATAATCCTGAGGTGCGGCGGGGAGGATTTGGGGTTCGGAATGTTCTGCATCCGTCTCTTAGTCAAGATCGTTTGGATTCCCTCACGGTCCCTTTCACGGCTCAGCAAGTGAAGGAGGTTTTGTTTCTCATGAATAGCTCCAAGGCTCCCGGGCCTGATGGTTTTTCGGCCGGGTTTTTCCAGAAAACGTGGGACATTACGGGTCCACTGGTTACGGAGGCTGTTCTTGAGTTCTTTGCATCTGGTCGTCTACTACGTGAGATTAACCATTCCTATATCTCCTTAATTCCTAAGAAGGATCATCCTGCCAGCATTACGGAGTTCCGACCTATTTCGTGTTGTACTACCGTCTACAAGATCATCGCCTCCCTTTTAGCTGAGCGTCTGAAGGGGGTTTTGGGTGAGGTCATTGGTAAGGCTCAAGGAGCCTTCCTTCCATCCAGGAATATAGGGGATAATGTCTTGCTACTCCAAGAGCTAATGGGGGACTATCATTCTGGGAGGAAGATCCAAAGCTGTGCCTTGCGTCTTGACTTATATAAAGCTTTTGATACTGTGGATTGGGATTACTTGCTAGACTGTATGCTGGTCATTGGGCTGCCCCAGAGGTTTTGTCATTGGCTTTCGCAGTGTATCCAAACGTCGTCTCTGAGCGTTCTTGTTAATGGTCTGCCTACACGGCCCTTCAAGCCTCAGCGTGGGATTCGGCAAGGGGATCCTCTCTCCCCTTACTTATTCACGCTCGCAATGGAGGGGCTGTCTGGCTTACTTAATACTTTGGTGCAATGTAATGGGTCATTTCAGTACCATTACCTATGTCAAGATTTGAAACTGTCTCACCTTCTGTATGCGGATGATGTGATCTTACTCGGCAAGGCTGAGCCCCATGTGATTTCGTTGTTGCTGAACTTGATGGACACCTTCTCTCACTGGTCGGGGTTGCGAGTGAACCCCCATAAGAGTGCCTTGTTTATTTCCTCTGATGTTCCCAACCGTGAGGAGCTTTGTCGTGTGGCCGGGTTTCCTCTCCACAGCTTCCCTTTCTGGTATCTAGGTGTCCCTATCACCTTAGGTAAGCCTCGGTATGCTGATTTCTTGCCTTTGATAGAAAATCTTAAGGGTCGGATCAATGCGTGGCAGAATCGGTTCCTTTCCTATGCCGCCAGAGTTAGCTTTATTATCTCCGTCCTGAATAACATGAGCGTGCACTTAGCTGCTCTTGTTGTTGTACCCAAGAGAGTGACCAAAGAAATGGAGCGGATACTCAAAGCTTTTTTGTGGACTGGCAAGCATGCGGAGTGTAAAGGTGCAAAGGTTAAATGGAGTGAGCTTGTTCTTCCCCGGGAGAATGGGGGTTTAGGCATTCTCTCTTTCACTCTTCTGCAGCGCAGTCTGCTCATGAAACATATTTGACGTTTATTCGTTGACAATGAGGCATTGTGGGTCAAATGGTTACAAGTGTATAGGCTGCAGGGCCAGAGCTTCTGGGCTCTCCCAGTTAGGCGTTCCTACTCTTGGTTCTTTCGCAGTCTTCTATCTTTGCGGCCCTTGATTTATCCTGTCCTTCGGCACAGAATTGGCAATGGTGAGCACACCTTTTTCTGGTTTGACAATTGGCATGTCAACAGTCCTTTGTGGGATCAAGTTGAGCTTCTGGGGGTTCGGAACTGGGTTCCCATGGTTGCTTCCATTTCGTGGGTCATTGGTGAGGGTGATCGGCTATTTAGCCGCAGATTTGGCCATTTTCTTGCTAACATTCTGGGTGGCCTTACCTTGTCTAGATCTCCGGATTTGATGCGTTGGGCTGCTACTTCGGATGGCAACTTCTCTACCACTTCTGCTCGAAGCCTGGGGAGGGAGGTGGGTGCGAAGGTGCCTTGGGCTGCTGTTGTTTGGAGACAGGTATTATGTCCCAAATCTGCTTTCTTCTTATGGCTTGTCATTAAAAACCGTTTACATACCAAGGATCGGTGGTTTGGTACTTTTGATCCTATCTGCGTATTGTGCAAACTGGTTCCTGAAAATAGGGACCATTTGTTTCTTGAATGTGCGTATTCCAAAACGGTGTGGAGTAGGATTGTGCACTTGTTAGGTAATTTAAATGCTGTCTTTGAATGGAGCGCTGTTTTGCAAGAGGTTATTCGTTTATCTACTCCTAGTAAGCAGGATGGCTTCTTTATCAAAGCCTCGTTTCAGATGGCCCTTTATCACATTTGGCATGAGAGGAACAAACGCATTTATCAGCAAGTCGAGCGGCATCAATATGTGCTGGCTGACCATATTGTCAATTCGATTCGGGAGGTCCTCCTTGTGTCTGGGAAGCAGGATTCTTTAAGTCTAGCTATGAGGTCACGTTGGTTTTTGTGATTCATGGTTGGTTTGTTTGCCTGTTTTGGTTCTTGGGAAGTAGGGGTTGATTCCCTTTGATTCTTTGTTAGCTGTGTTTTCGTTCTTTGTAGCGTACTCTGTTTTCTAGTAATATATTCTTTCTTTAGTTTTCAAAAAAAAAAAAAAAAAAAAGTGAAAGCATTCTTCACAACCATGCAACGATCAGACATTGAGTGAGCATCTCAAAACACTGTGGCTTATCATGTAGACCTCAGAGAAAACGTCATATGAGTACAACAGAGTGGATAGAATACTATAACCTTGTATGAACATCTAGAGAAAAACAATAACCAATAGCAATCAAAAGAAAAGAAAAAAGCGCATGTCAAACAATGAAACTAGAACTCAACAACATTGCAAGGGAAAGCAGGCTCGAGATTATGCAACATATGGGGAAAAAGTACAAACTCATTGCCGTCACACCTCAACACAACAACATGAATAAACAATTCTGAAAATATAAATTAGAGTATTTGAGGATAGTAGTTTAAATCCCTCAAAAATAATTGCATTATAGGCCACATGATAATGGTGGCAAACTGCCAACTTGCAAACATGACTGGTTATCCAGCTTTCACAGTAGTTGTATAGTAACATCTACATGACATGTTTGCATAATCAAATCTTAGATGCTGATGCATAATCAAATGCAAATATAACTTATAAGCTTGCTATGATTATGAAGTATGTCATGGCAACTCACCAAATATCCTGGAAGAGTTCCTCATGGCCATCCCATGTTTGGAACAGAACACCAATACGCCAAGCGAGCAAAAACCTAACTCGATAATCAGGATCTCGAAGTAGCAAGAACAACTTTTCGATCATTGCCTGAAATTATATAGCAAAAAACACAGATATGCAAACAAGTAACATGATAAACCAACAAATGCGTTAGCAGACATGATAAACCAACAAATGCGTTAGCAGAGATGATCTTAGATTTTTTTTGTTAGATTAGAGATAGGAAATAACATAACATCTATGTTTTCCCATATCCCATAATGTGCCTGTCCTACAACTCTTTCTTGCATTATCACATTCAAATTTTCATTTACAACATCCACCATAGCTTCATCCATTCTACAAAGTTAACTGGAGCTTCATCTATTTTACAACTGTAATTAATGCATATACTTCTGTCCTAGTATTCACATGACCAATTTGAGGGCTGAGTAAGATGAAATTGCAAATGCACACTGTCTTCACCTGACCAATTTGAGGGCTGAGTAAGATGAAATTGCAAATGCATTCAATAAGCCTAACACGTCCCACCCAATCAAGAGCTCCAAATTCTCCAATTCTGTTAATTAGGTCTCTTAGGCACATCAAACCCTGCGAGTAGAAACACACAAAAGCCTAGTTTTAACAGACAATAAATCTTATCAAGACTTCATAAAACATAGTCAAACCATAGGATAAATGTGAACAGAGTTATCAATACTACTGCATGAGAAAGGGAATGTCATAAAAGAAATAAGGGACAAGGCTCGCAATAAGAAAGAGAAAGCAACATCAAATCCAATGTAAATGGCCAATTAGACATCATAATTAACATTTATTTTTATACATGAGAAACAATTGCAGGACTAATGATGCCAAATCTCCCAGTATCTTAAGGATTTTGGGGCATTATAATGATGCCAAATTGTGGAATTGGTACTTTTCACTTAAATTTTTTGACACTATAATGATGTTGTGATGCTAATAATAATCCGAGGGTGGAACATATTGGCCAAAATTTCTCATCCAAAAATTATTGATCCTAAATTCTGATACAAATATGCTTCGCGTGGGCATATATTTTGCCATAGAAAAGAATTATGTTCAGCTTCTCATCACACAAATGAACTCCTTCCCACTGAATCAAGTAGAGCATTTTTGAGCCTTGCCATACTTGCAGAACAATTGTCCCATTTGGGACAAAATTCATTAGATCACCTACAATGTTGCACTTCTCCATACGACTTCTTATGGTTTTAATTAGCTCATCGTTAACGTTTAATGCTTTCCAAAATGGATATGTTTTCCTAGTACTACATATTTAAACTTTAATTTTGGTTAGTTCTGGCCAACAAAACTAACCAACATTGAGAAACTAATTCCATTCACAAGGCCATACAAGTTTATTAGATCACAGAATAAAAATAATAGCAAAAGGATCCATTTTGTCAAACAAAAAGGACCTCTAAGACTAAATTTAAGCTATATGTAGTGAAAGCACCAAATCTACTGAAACTCTCAGTGATTTTTACTTTCGAGGAAAAGATGATATTCATGTCGCTCTATAGTCCTACACTTTGCAATTCTAGATTTGGTATTCCAACCAATCCCCTCTTCAACACAGTCTCAACTAACATTAAAATCTGAAAAATTGCACACAAGACCAGTATATGCCATAAATGAATCAATAGTGAAACTTTAAAAACTCAACCCAGATTCAACTTCCTTTAAAATACAAAATGAAATGATAGGAAAGTGGGAGAAATAGAGAATTTAAACTCCATAGCATAAAAGACTACTGAAATAAACATATTCTATGTACTGTGTAATACCGGTTCAGATTCTCGCTTTATCAAAGCCAAGTCAACATGCTTTTCAGGTGAATCGAAGGATAATAGGGTGCTTAACAATTGATTGGCAACCACTAGTATGTTGACACAGTCAAACTTGACATTAACTTGCATCTCAAACATGTCATTAGCGATTTTAACCTGCAAAGAAAGGAGGTCTATAACTTGAGCATAAAAGAGATATAAAACATCTATGATATTTATATAGTCATTACCAAGTCCAAAATCTTTGCAGGAACGGATCTGTGCAAATGTTGACAAAGATGCAAAAGAATAGTCTCGATTATCTGCCAATATGAATTTTAAATCCAAGATAATAGAACTGTTACTGCATGAATTCCAAGAAAACAAGCAAGTCAGACTAATTATGTAACATACCTTTGTGTCACATTCTTTTCCCATAAGTTCAAACAAGATATCCCATGTAACAGAATCTAAAACTAAGAAGAAACTTGAAATTAGTGAAATCATCCCCATCTTCCACCTTGATGTAGAAAATGGTACACCACTGGTCATTTTGCCACCTATTGTTACGATGTCTACATCTGTATCATCCTTGTTCACATCCAGTTCCTCGTCTACAATTCTACTACTGCCGCTATCTAGTGAGCCAGATACTAGCAACGTAGCCTTAGTATTTGTTGAGTTAAAAGCCAATGGCTCAAAATCAAGGTTTTTTGCACCTTCAGAAAATTGTTCATACAGCTTAACCAATGACCTTAGGAGCCTTTCTATGGATTGATTTACAGCGTGATGATGAAAGACTTCATGATTAGTTTCCTCTTCCCTCTTGACAAAGAGAGCACTTCCAAGAAAGCTCCTCATTGAAGCTAAAAGCAAGGTCCTCTCACAATAGTCAGAGCTAAAGCCTAAACAACCAAGAGCTTGAAAGTCATAGTTGTTTTCTTGAATACGCTTAGTAATATGATCCAGAGATTGTAGCAAGTAGTCACCCATTTTACTGGAGAATGATGAAGTCTCTTCTCGTTTTCTGCAGGACGGAAATGTATTAATCCTGTGTGCATTAAGGAGACATAAATGCTAATGGTGCTCCATTTATGTGAAATTATAAATAAGTATATATGAGCATAAATGTTGATGTACAACACTAATCTGGTTACAGCCACAAGTTTTATCTGGCATCAGTTACATTCAAGATTAAAAGTTATTCCTCATAACTTGCATAAAATGCATTGAATAGCCTACCTGAAAACTAGCCTTTACTAATCATGCAATCAGAATAGACAAACAACTAAAGATATACACATTGAACTTCGAAAACAAGCATGGTAGAGGTATGGAGTTAGGGGAACTTGAAAAGCATAATTAAGAGAATATAGATAAAACACAGTAGCAGGACAAGGATTGTAAGTAACCATGAGGAATTGTCATTTTAAAATGTAAAACATTTACGGCTTAAAGTGATCACTAGCCCATCTAAAACTACACAACAATACATGTCCAACATCCAACCCATTACACACATCTAACAAGGAATGTAAACCGAATACTCATGAATAATACTCGCCTCCAAGGAAACAAGAAAATTCATGTGTATGGTGAACAGAAATATTGCAATCATGCAAAATACACAAACCTCACTATTGATGCGCCGTGTATAAAGTTAGATAGCAAAGCACTCATAAATAAAGCTCCAGAGAGAGACATCTGTTCAGTATCCTTATTCAAAAGAGTCCCAAGAATGCCAGCCCCCAGTTCATACAGTAATTGGTCTCTCAATTGTCGTGGAAGATGAACATTTTGATGGTGTTGGGATAAAGCAACCTGTTCACAAATCGCATATGACTTCAAACAAACATGAACCCCCCAAAACACCAAAAAGAAAGGAACAACAAAAGCACAAACAATCACAACACCTCGGCTTTGGGAACAGAATCAATGCTTGCAACAACTTCCACAAAACAATCAAAAAGCTTGCATTGTCTTGCATGCTCGTGTCCATCTATCTATAATAAT
Source organism: Erythroxylum hondense (assembly GCA_029829435.1). NCBI lineage: Eukaryota > Viridiplantae > Streptophyta > Magnoliopsida > Malpighiales > Erythroxylaceae > Erythroxylum > Erythroxylum hondense. The sequence goes on from JANKYF010000006.1 coordinate 60,966,301, forward strand.
TTGATTTTAGAGTCCCGAACAAAATAGGATGTATGAAGTCCAAAAATCAATAGTTTATTCGAAAACCTAAAATGATGCATACATTATCACCATCATCTGTTGTTTGACAATCATCTGAAGAAGAGCACGGACAGAAAAAGCCTTCATAATAATGAATAAAAGGAGCACAACCAGCACAAAGTGCATAAACAGCTGCTGGTAACAAAAGCACCATTCGCTCATTCAATGTGGAAGTTTCCTGTATTGAGAAAACAAACATCATTTGCAAAGAGTACAGTAAAGTTCAAGCCATCATAGAGGTGTCCAATAGTACTTGTAAGCTTAGTACAAGCACGCTGATCCTATTCTATTCTAATAACAGGAAGTAATCATGTTTGGCAACTTGGACCAGAAACCTTCTTCTGAACTGCATAACACATTCATGAATAAAACCCAAACTGAGAGAAAAGGACATTGCTATACAAGTCAAGGGATTTGATATAAAAAAAATAGTTAACACCAAGCAATAAATAGTAGCACGAGGAACTACCAAAATTTGCATCCAAAGTGTTTAGATCATCCAGCATTTAAGTGATACAGGCCCATATACAAAATCAAAGGTGTAAAGGAAAACTTAGCAAATTCTTTTGCACCTTCCTTCAAATAGCACAAGGAACCATCAGAACAGCCAACAGAAATAAACCTCTAGAAGAGCTTAGCCATGCTTGGGTAGTAGCAACAAATAAGGATACAACTATAGCAACACTACCATCTTAAAGCATAAACACAAAGGAGAGAAGCTAGCATATGTAGCATCCAATGGAAGTTAATAATAATTCTCTGCAATGCAAATCACTATGACATCCAAGGGATGGGACCTTGGAATCTTTGCCGAACCACAGAACCAAATTCCTCAGTCTAATTTTTGTGAATATTAGCACTCTTTTTTTGGAAAATTGAAAAAAAAAAACAATCTAGATATTAACTCTTTGTTGATGTGCATACATCATAACAGGATAAAGCATACCTCTAGATCTCCTCAAAACCAAACTAGAAAAGATCACCCTAATGACCATTGACACAGCACATGATTATGCCATCCACTTTCATATTTGACTCCAAAATTTTTGTTCCACCTCAAAAGAAGCAAATTAATAGGAGGGGACGACACTTCCAACCATATATATCATTTTCTAACCCATTGGGACCACAGAACATAAACGGAGGTATGAATTTAGACAATCCAACTGCAATAAACAAACCTTCCAGTTTAGGTAGAACAAAACTGCTCCCATAAGATTCTTCCTAAGATGTAGTGAATCTTGAAGATCAACCTACAAAAACATTAAAAAGACCAAGTTGAATTTCTAAATATGAAGAAACCAATTTTCACTCTGAAAAAAAAAAAGCTCCTAGAACTAGCATCCTGACATATAGAAGGGGTTTGAAAACATGACAAGCCAACAATTATTCATTTAATTCCCAACTCATCAAAAGGTTGAACTCAGTAATACATGGATATTTGTGGGTTAGGTTCAAACATAAAATTCAAGAATTGAGGGATAAGAAAACAGAGGGAAATTGCTATGGCTTCTCTGAGTGCATAAGGCTGGGAAAAACACTGATTGACAATTGAAAACAATCATGACATGGCAAGAAAGCAAATGGTAAATATTCCACAGATGAAGCCTAAGCCACTTACTTGAGAACCCTTGTGAGAAAAGTAACAAGTAATGAAGTACAAAGTGGCCCTGGGTAACATCATAGCAAAACGTAAGAAGCAAGTCTTCTGATCGTAATAATATAGACAACAGGTTCCCTATATGAACAATTTCAAACAAAAGAGAGTCTACAGAACCTATAGAAGAGAATCCACCAATACCAAAATAAAATTAAGAAACGGCAAGGTTAAGCGTCATTGAGTTTTTTTTTAAGATGGGATGTGTACGTTTCAAAAAAAGTATATATTTTTTCGGGCACTGTCATGAAAATAAACTTACATTGATGGCGTCTGCTTAAAAATCTTAAGATCCCAAACATCTTGAGGCACGAAACATTTATTTATTAGATCCTGGGAGAAAACAAGAACATTGGCAGAGCCATATCAAACAAAGGTATAATTGAAGAATCTATAGATACCTTTCTTTCAAGCCAAAATTTTTGAAGATTTCTTTCACTGCTTAAAGTGTCTCAGCAAATCAACAAGGAAACTGCTTATAATAAATCTGAGAAGCTGAGTCTAAAAGGACTTGTACCCACCTTTGACATGATGTTTCCAAGTAGTATAAATGCAGCATCAACCTACATGGTTTTCACGAAGTGAATATGGGCAGACAATTAAGCTAGAAACAAGCTTCCAGAATAAATTGAAAATACTGAACATAATTGTTGTGGACGTGTTTATAGGCCAAAAATACAGCCGCAAATTACGTTAATTAGGTTGCAAGTTTTATTTAAATTGCTTAAACATATTACTAGTTTCATTATTACTCTAGGAAATCATATTAATTCGGGTTTTCGTATTTCCTTTTCCTATGTGAACACTGCCTATATAAGGGCTATTTCATGAATAAAGAAAGTAAGTCATATTTTATCAAAACAGAGGTTTGAAGCTCTCTCTAACGAGGTCCAAGGTTTCGGTCTCCCTTAGAGCCGAAATTCTTTTCTTCTTCCAAAATAGGCAGAAAGAAGAATTCTAACAAGAACAGGGATATAACAAAGTTACAAGATTACTCTGTACATCGTCCTGTGACTCGATCTATGACCAAGGGTCTTAACAATTTGGTATCAAAATCTATCACTATGGACGATGATATCGATGCCCGTTTAAGGGAGGAAAGAGATCGTGTTGATGCTAAACTCTCAGCTATGGAGCAACGAATCAACAAGAAGTTATCCAAGCTATTGCAAGCAATCACAGGATCGGGACTTGTCCAATCACGTCCGTCCAGCAACGAGGTAAATAGTGGAGATACTCCACTTAGAGAACATACGACCCAACCTAAAAATTCTGGCGGTACAGAAGGTAATCACTCTCAGCCAGGAACTTACACATCTCAAGTTCCCCGATATGTTAAGTTGGACTTTTCGACCTATGATGGTTCGGAAGATCCTTTAATTTGGGCACATCGCTGTGAGCAATTCTTTGAAAATCAGAATACACTAGAGGCAAAAAAGGTTGGATTAGTTGGATTCCACCTTTTAGGAGAAGCACAGATGTGGTTTTACCAACTGAAGAAAACTAAAGGCACTATGTCTTGGCCTGATTTTTTGAAATATTGCTTTCAGAGATTTGGTCCTCCGGAGCGCAGTAATCCAATCGGGGATTTGGTTACCCTTAGACAGACGGTATCAATTGAGCAATATCAGAAGCAATTTCAAGAAAAATTGGCACTTGCAAACGAAACCATATCGGATCACCTTCACGCAGGCTTATTCATTGCCAGTTTGGATGATTCCATTCGGTTGGACGTTCAACTTTTGAAACCACCAGATTTGTGCTCTGCCGTGAGTTTAGCAAGGGCATATGAGCAAAAACACCAACTGCAGAAAAATAACAATAACCGCAGGGGTTTGTGGCAGCCTACAAGGATGAGTGCAAGCACAGGAACGAGTTCACAAGCGAAGATCACAAATTCTGTGCCAGCAGCTTCTTTTGCTTCGAGTTCGCCTTTTATCAAGAAGTTGTCTCAAGCTGAGATGGCGGAAAGAAGGTCCAAAGGCTTGTGTTATAACTGTGATGAGCCTTACTCGGCAACACATTAATGTAAGAAGCTTTTTTAGGTAGAATTGGATGACGGGGATAACGATAACACCTTAGAAGAAGTAGAACGAGCTCCAAAAATTTCATTATATGCTATTATGAGATAGGTACATGCTCGAACTATGCAGGTATAAATGTTAATTCAAGGGCATCCAGCGCTAGGATTGATCGATTCAGGAAGCACTCACAACTTCATTAGCACAACAGCGGTTAAACAATTAGCAATCCAATTTCAAAAATTGCCAAACGCACGAGTCTCAGTGGCCAATGGAGACAAGGTGCAGAGTCTAGGGGTTTGTATGCGGGTAACATTTTCTATTGATGGTCATAATTTCTTTGCTGATTTTTACGTAATTCCGCTAGATGGTTTTGATATTGTTTTGGAGGTTAAATGGCTGCAAAATTTGGGGCCAATTTTATGGGACTTTTCTGCTCTTACCATGGCTTTTTCAATGGAGGGAAAGGCAATTATGTTGCAAAGCCTGCAACGGAATGGAGGCAAGAGTTTGTATGCCTTAGATAATGATTCAGAGGCAAATAAGAGGATGGATAACCTCCTTGGTGAGTTTGAAGATTTGTTTCAGGATCCAACTGGATTACCTCCTCTTCGACATTGTGATCATATGATTTGTTTACTTCCGGAATCAGCACTTGGTTGTACGCCCGTACTGTTATCCACATTGGCAAAAGAATGAGATTGACTTTCAGTGTACAATAATGCTCCAACAAAGCTTCATTCGGCCCAGTAGATCTCCATTCTCTTCGCCAGTTTTACTAGTACCAAAACATGATGGATCTTGGAGACTTTGCATAGACTATCGTGAATTGAATGCAAAGACTGTTAAGGAAAAATTTCCTATACCAGTGGTTGATGAACTTTTGGATGAGTTGCATGGAGCCTGCTTCTTTACAAAGTTGGATTTGAAGTCTGGTTATTATCCAGTCAGAATGAACTCAGAGGATGTGGAAAAGACAGCATTCCGAACGCATCATGGACATTTCAAGTTTTTAGTTATGCCTTTTGGGCTAAAAAATGCTCCGACTACTTTCCAAGCACTAATGAACGAGGTATTCCATGACTTTTTACGTCAATTTGTCCTCGTTTTCTTTGATGATATCTTGATTTA
>JANKYF010000006.1:60971269-60986163 GCA_029829435.1 Erythroxylum hondense
ATTAGAAATAAGTTTCTAATTATATTTTTGAATTATTCATATTTGAATATGATTAGATTAGAAATAAGTTTCTAATTTATTAGAAATCAATAGCATAATTTGAATAGTTCAATAAATTGCTAATTGATGAGCACTAGTTCGCTATGTGTTAGACAAAATAATTTGTTTATTTTGTGCACTATTCTGATTCCTGAAAATTTGTTTTTCAGGAAGATGCCTATTATTAAGCAGACACTTAAGCTTATTTGATGTGAGGCACAGAAGAGACATATTGGTAGTATGTACGTAAAATTAGTTAACATGCATTTAATGCCTGGAGACGGACTAACACAACATGTTATTTTAGTTAATAACATGATGTAAGAATTATACTTTGGAGGTTGTCGAGCTTATACGAATGGCGAAGTAAAGTATATGACTTTTCTTGCAACATTACCTCAACCTCAAGGCGAATTGTTACGAATGCTTTGGAATATTATGTCTTACGAGAAGACTTATAATTTATTAATGATGACATTTATTAAAAAATGCGTAGAAGGGAGTTGATTAGGACTTTATATCCTCTAGGTCTTCCAATGGAAATAGTAAGAGCTGTTGTACATCGAGATTCACGAACTCTGTCACGTGAACTCATGAACTCATTTCCGCGTAGAGGTCATTACCTATAGACTGTTTGTAAGTTGAAGTACAATTTAATATAATATGTTGATTTATAAGAACAAAGTCTTAATATTATGCAATATGTTTCCATGAATTTTATATAGGAATTCATCTAGAGGAAAGTAATTAGGATTCAATTGTTGTATGAATGATGATTGAACACATTTATGGACTTTTGATGTCATAAGCAATTGTGATTGAATTATTTACTCTATGAACGATTAATGTGACATTAACGTGCATATATATTTCTTTCTTATTATAGAAACTTAGATTTTTTAAAATGACTACTGCTTCGAAGAATATTGTTGCTGAACTCAATAGGGGTGAGAAACTCAATGGTGACAATTATGAAATCTGGAGTATAAAAATCCAATATGTACTAGAAGATCATGAGGCTCTTGAACCATTAAACCTAACCATGGATGTTCTTGAGAAGGGCACTATAGCCTAACATAGAAGGGACCGTGATGCATATGAATTATGGAAAAAGAAGAACTTTTTAGCTCGCATCATGTTGCTAAGTACAATGGATAATGATATTATGCGTGAGTTCCGTAAATTCGAAACTGCAAAGGACATGTGGTCTACATTGGCTGCTTGTTTTGGAGGTGCTTCAGTGACCAAAGTGAGGTCACTTACAATTAAGTTTGGTATTTATAAGAAGCACCCAGATGATACAATAAAAAAGCATATGAGGAAAATGTCTAACATAGTAAGTGAGTTACGTGATGTTGGTAATGAGGTGTCTGATGAATAACAAGTGCAAGCTGTGATTCATTCACTGCCTTATAGTTGGGAGCATATGAAGATGCACCTAACTCATAATGAAAATATCAAGATAATGGAAGATGCTACGAGGCATCTTATCTTGGAGGAAGAGCATCTTGAAGTCTCAAGGATGTCTTCTGAGGCATATGCAGTTAGTTCTAGCTTACATGGAGCTATAAACAAGAAACGCAAGCATCATGGTGGATATAAGTGGAAGAAGAATAAGAAACTCAACCACTGTCCTCAGGAATCCAAGAAGGCAAAATGGAACCAACGTGGAAAGGGAAAACTTCCCTTCAAAAAGAAGAATATGAAACATGTAAAGTGCTATAATTGTGGTAATAAGGGTAACTTTGCTCGAGATTGTACCGAGCCCAAGAAGGTATAGCTTTATAGTACAAACATTTGTTCTGTGAATGTTTCTTGTTGTGTTTTTCTAATCGAATCACATCCTTTGTGGATTGCAGACTCAAGAGCAACCAACCATGTAGCGAAGGATCGTGATGCCTTCATCGAGTTTTGTAAACTCCCACATGATAGTCGATGGCTTTATGTAGGTGATAATTCCAAAGTTGCTGTACAAGAAATTGGCACATGTAAATTGGATATGCGTGGAGGGTGACCCCTCATCCTATATGAAGTATTATTTGCTCCATAAATTTGTAGGAATCTTTTATCTGTGTTGATGTTGTTTAGACTTGGTTTTAATATAAATTTCCACAATGGTATAATGGATTTGTATCTTGGATCTATTAATTATGGTCATGATTTTTTATTGGATGGTTTTATTGTATTGGATGTGTTAAAGGAAAAAAATAATATTAGTTATTCATTATTTACATCTAGTAATTCCAATAATGATGCAATTTTGTGGCATTCTAAACTAGGCCATATTGGTCAAAATCGAATAAGTCGATTAGCTAAAGAAGGACTTTTAGGTAATCTAAGTCAAGTAGATCTACCTATATTTGAGCATTGTTTAATTGGTAAAATGACACGAAAGCCATATGGAAAGGGAACACAAGCTTTATATCTATTGCAGTTAATTCATTCTGACATCTGTGGTCCAATGAATGTAAGTGCTAGACGTGGGGCAATTTATTTCATCACGTTCATAGATGACTATACTCGGTATGATCATGTCTATTTGATTTCTCATAAATCGGAAGCATTCGATTGTTTCATTAAATACATGAACTTAGTTGGGAATCAATTAGATAAGAAAATAAAAGCATTACTAACTGATCGTAGACAAGAATACTTGTAAAAAAGTTCAAGGCTTTATGTGATGAGAAAGAAATAAAAAGGCAATTAACAATTCTTAGAACCCCACAACAAAATGGTGTTGCTGAAAGACAAAAGAGGATGCTATTAGAAATGATTAGGTCTATGATGACCCAAGCAAATTTACCAATCACCTTTTGGGGTGATGCGTTGCTAACAACCACCTATGTATTTAATCGTGTGCCCACAAAATCAGTTACTTGCATACCATATGAGTTGTGAACTGGTAAGAGACCTGATGTGTCAAGTCTCAGAACTTGGAGGTGTGCAGCCTATGTTTATAATCTCTCTCATAAACATAGGAAATTAGGTCTTAGAGGGAGACAAAGTATTTTTTAAGATATTCAGAACACTTAAAAGGATACGTGTTCATTAGTGAACAAGGTAAATGGAGGTGTAACTGAATTTAAATCACGAGATGCAACATTCGTAGAGAATGATTTTCCCAAGCAAGGCGAAATAGGTAAAGACTGATTGTTATATAAGTCACATCTGTACAGATAGCGTATTCTTCTTTGAGCAGATTGTCCGTTTGCATGGAATTCGAGAGACCATTACTTGTGATCGGGATGTGGTCTTCACTAGCATTTTTTGGATAGAATTATTTCACCTTCAAGGCTCTAAGTTGCAATTCTTGTCTACTTATCATCCACAGACTGATGGGCAAACGGAGGTCGTGAATTGAACTGTGAAAATGTATCTTCGCTGTTTTGTGGGTGATCATCCTTACAAATGGGTTGAATGGATACCATGGGCTGAATTCTATTACAACACTTCCTTCCACTCATCGCTTCAGACCACTCCTTTTAAAGTTGTTTATGGTCAAGATCCACCTCGTTTGCTTTCCTATGTTGCTGGCTCTACAAAGGTGGATGTTGTTGATAATGCTCTACTAAATCGGGATGCTCTATTGAAGGAGATTTGGGAGCTTTTGCTGTCAGCTCAACAAAGAATGAAAGATTACTATGATCGAGGGCATCGTGATGTGGAATTTACAACTGGAGATTGGGTTTGGCTTCGTTTGCATCTCTATAAACAGCGTTTAATGTGGTTGAACATTTATAATAAGTTGTCTCCTCATTTTTATGGTCCATTTTTGGTGTTGAGTCGCATTGGACAGGTTGCTTATGAGTTTGATTTGCCTCCTACCAACCGTCTTCATAAAGTTTTTCATGTCTCCCTTCTAAAGGCCTTCAAAGGAACCACGCTACCTTCTGTTACTTCCTTGCCTCCTATAGATGATGGTCGGGTTGTCCCTGTTCCTTTTAAAGTCCTTCGTGGCTGTTTGAATCGAGGTATCAAGGAGATATTGGTGTAGTGGGATAGATTTCTTGAATCGGATGCTACTTGGGAAGGCGTCACTTTATTCCAGCAATAATTTTCTTCCTTTGAGCTTGAGGACAAGCTCTTTCTGCAGGAGGGGGGTAATGTTGTGGACGTTTTTATAGGCCAGAAATATAGCCGTAAATTATGTTAATTAGGTTGCAAGTTTTATTTAAATTGCTTAAAAGGTTTTAGGTTTAATATTGAAACATGTTACTAGTTTCCTTATTGCTCTAGGAAATCATATTAGTTAGGGTTTTCTTATTTCCTTTTCTTATGTGAACACCACCTATATAAGGGCTATTTTTATGAATAAAGAGGCAAGTAATATTTTATCAAAATAGAGGTTTGGAGCTCTCTCTAACGAGGTCCAAGGTTTCGGTCTCCCTTATAGCCGAATTTCTTTTCTTCTTCCAAAATAGGCAGAAAGAAGAATTCTAACAAGAACAGGGATATAACAGAGTTGCAAGATTACTCTGTACATTGTCCTACGACTCGATCTATGACCAAGGGTCCTAACAATAATATACTATGAAGAGATCTCCCAACAACAGTTGTTATGAGCATATTTTCATTTTCATCAACAAAACCCGCTTCAAGTATCCTAAAAGCAAAAGAAAAAAGGGAAAGAGCAGAGAAGTGCAAAAAAGGGAAAATCAACATCTTGTAAGCATACCATTAGCTTCATACTTGAGAAGGTCAAATGGTGTCTTAATAACAGACCCTTATGAACAATTGTCGCACGTTCAAGTTTGACAGTTTTCATCTATGGTGGATTTGTTGTTCTTGTGATTTGTCTATACTTGTGTAAGGTGTGATCGAGTAATATTTTATACATAACTAGAACTCACCCAAAAGTTAAAGCTTTTGAGTTGAATAGTTTCCCCGAACATTTAACAAGAAAACAGCCACAAAATCATAATATGTCATCATTCGTTTTGACCTTAAGGATTGTGAAATTTCAACAATGCATCAAATGAAAAAAAATCACAAATAGTTAGCATAAGACAATTTTACCAAGATTGGCTGATAGATAACATCAAAACGCCAAAAAGAAGATGAGAAAAGTCACCAATAATAAATCTAGCAAAGAACGTGCAAATGATACTTACAACCGTACTTATATTACTGAATACTGGCAACCCATGCATTAGGCACTTCCATATCAAGCCCCAACCAGAGTGGAACTGCAAATTGACCAATCAACAAGTCACCCCAGAATCACTAAAGAGATACACTTAAAATAAACCATATTAGTGGAACTAAAGAAGATATAAGCGGCCCGATAGGAAATTTACAGCAGAACTCTTTTAGTAAAGGATAACAATGTAAATATTGGAAACTTGCAAGGGGCTTGAATTTTAATAGGAGAGTCCACAAAGAATTATAGGAACTCATAGGAGAGAGCTGAAGTTATATCATTTTCCAGTAATTCTACACCATCAAATCATCAGATCGGCATAAAAAACTCTTAGCACACCTCTTTATAGCTTTTCTAATGGGGGGTCAAGTTGGATGGGAAAACAATTTAAAGAAGACGAACATTTCAATGTTCTTTTATCAGTCAGCTAAAAGAAATTTAAAATAATAATAGGAAACTAACAATCTAAGTTTTATTTGCTACATGTCAAAAGCAAAAATTAACAAATGTTTGTTAGTTTCACTAAAAAGTTTGAAGAAATGACCGAGTCCTGACTCTATATTGCAAACCTAACACACACTCTAGTTGAAGGACCAGTAAAATGTAGATCCAGTGCAATCAACTATATTGGAACACAGGGTGCACTCAATATAAGCCAAGTCAAGGCAAGGAGCTAAAGATGATTCAGAAAGCTTTGACTTGATAATTTTTTTATAATTAAAGCACATTGTCAGAGACACAGAAGAAAGAGCGCAAGAAACTAAAAAAATTAAAGCATAGAGGAAAGAATAAAAACCTTGTTTGGCAAGGAAGAGGACCCTGATGAAATGTCTACTTTACAATCTGGAATCAGGAAAGTGGCAGAGAGAACCTGCAAACTCCTAACATAGCAAATAGACGCATATTAGAACAAGGGTTGCAAAAGTAATAAAGAAAAGATAGCCAGAAATAAAAAACAAAACTAAAAGGAACTATTTCTTTTAAGAAAAAAATAAACATTATTAAAATGAATGATGAAACATGCAAGCATTAGACCGCTCACTTTTGGCCTTTTAACAAAGCACTTCCTTATCTTATGAAGACAAATAATAGAATAAAAACAAGCACAAATTGATTATGTTTATAAAGACCAAAGAACCAGACCTTATAGTCCATAGCAAACCATCATAAGTATGTGTCACATTTGCATCACTTAGAATTCTGCAAAATAAGGTTTATAAATTCAACAAATACAGGTATAATAATCCTCCCCAAAATCATTAGCAATCTGGTCTGGGTTTCACATAACTATCAGTTGCCATCATATTTAATGAGGATAAATGACACCAAGACTCGTCGTAGCTAATTTTACAATATTCCTTTGTCAGATAGATTAGCCTCATAGATCCCTACATTTTCCAAGTTGACCGTATAGATAGAAGTACCACCAGTTATAAATACCTAATTCTAATCAACTTTTTTAGCAATACAAGCCAATAATAACAGATTTCCTTACTGATGAAAGTGAAATCAAACTCCATCAAATTTCAAAGACAAAACACTAAAACCACAGATGTCTTTAGTGGATTAAAGAACCAAAGAGACTTAGAAACAAATTCACAAAATAAGGCAGTATTTTAAGAACCAAATAGGACAGACAGCCCTGGGACATTTAGCCTTCTAAAGAATGATAATAATCCACATGATTCAGACCTCAAAAAATGGCTAAATTGCATTTCTTCCTGCTAGGTTTATGTTAAATGTCAAAATTAGAAACATGTATGTAATTCTATCGATAGGGACAGACAATTCACAAACTTTTACACCAAATCACCCATAATCTAAAGTCAAAAATGCAACTCCAAGAATATAGGATCCAGAATAATTAGAATGTAATCTAAAGTTTAATAAAAGAATTGTAAATGGATCACAACAACATGGTCAAAACAGTAACTTGATAATAACTTCAAGCGCTAACGTTAATACTCAATCACTTAAAAATTGAAATGCAAGGTGCTAAAAGGTTAAAATTGACTAAAAGAATTTCAAGCAAATAGAAAACCTAACTTCTAACATTCATGCAAGTATGATTTATGGAAAAAGAGATAAACTGCAAAAAACAACTTCAGGAGTTCCACGCATTTTTCAATTTCAAATTTAACACTGAGTGAATATTGCAAAACCAAGACAAAGTACTGCAAGGTTATATCGAAATGAAGAGGCAATTACTTCTTCCATTGCCACATTACAAGCATCATTACCTCTCAAAACTTGAAGAAATTGCTTCAAACCAATCTATGAAAAGATCCTTACTCATGCGAGTGTAGTAATCACGAACCAGAGAACAAAATGCAGCATTCCTGAAATGAAGCAAATGAATTTTGTCCTCATATAGCAGTAGTGAAGAAAAACAAAATAATAATAGGCCATAGGACTCAAAAATATTGAGAAAAGTTATGTTAACTGGAAACCACTAAGATATGCATAAAACTGCTGTCATTCCCTTCTTTAAATTTAATATTCTAGTCTAGAAAATGATCCAAAAATATATCCTTAACCCCTATTCTCACTATCATTTGTTAGATAACAAGGAAACCAATAAAATACTAATAGCAAACTAATGAACTTAAAAGTCTAAGGTATCTACAATCCAGAGAATTTCTTTACTTAAAGGTGAAAGGAAGGAATGTTTGACCAAAATTATAAGATAACAAGGAGTTCCAATGACTTCAACAATGAAATAAACAAGAGAAGAGGACAAGAAGAGAAAGAAACCAAACTCTGAAAATTGAAAAAAATGAAGGCATTGAGCACAGAAGTATATCCACATATGCAATGCACCATAAAATACTTCTAAGATATGCCCAACAATTTCTCCTTTACATACATTCTTTTGATAAAAAAGCCTTGCTTTCTGTACAGAATCAAAATACTTGTCAAATTAAAGAGAAGAGCAGAGACAAGCACTACAAAGAGCATCATTTTGCTAATTCCCTAAAAAATGAAGAGCAATTTCATTAGTATGCCGACAACCAAATAAGAATTTTGAACCAAGAGTAAAATAAGCAACAAGGTCCAAGTGTTCTGACTTTGTCAAATATGGAAAAATAAGACCCATCCCACTATTGTCCCATAGCAATACCCCAATCACCATTTTCAAAGCGATGGACAAGAAAAGGTTTATATCAACCTATCTGTAGTAGGTTTCAACAAGTAGAAACTAATAGACATTAGTCAAAATAACCATATGCACTTGAAACATACCATAACCACTTCCCTCTCAAAAGTGCTTCCTTTAAAAGGACACCAACATGCTCCCTTCTAAGCCGCTTTTCCCTTGTTGGTGATTTAGCTGTACTAATACACGCCTAAGATAATGATATCCCATCAAATGGTGAACCAAGTTTTTCTTGAAGAAAAACATAGTGCGAGTAAAATTTCAAAACTGCATCTTAAATGCTTTACACCCTGGAGTACTCATATCCATTCATAATAATAGATACCTATTTATATGTAGCGAAAATTCCTTCAAAAACAAAATGAGCAAAGCTAAGGCTCAAGAATTGGAGTTGATATTTTAATTAATTTAACTGTAACAAAGATACACTAACCTTCTGACCACATATATCAATTTTAACATCCCTAACAAACATTATTCGGAAAAACCTACCAATTTTAATCAGCAATTTTCACATCAAAAGAACCATATTCTACACATCTTTAATTGCCAGTGAATGGAGGAAGTACCCGATAAAGTACTAAGGAAGCAAGCTCCACCAAGTTAAATTGTGAACCACTTAAATTTCCAATTTTATCATCCTTAGTTGCTTCTGTCCTGATCACAATTCAAAGCCCAGAGATGAAATTGTCAAGATCAACTCTGGCAGTAAATAAACTAGGATAAAAAAAGAAAGAGAAAAGGCACTCACCAAGGAACACCAACACCGGTTAAACTGCTTTGATCTAGTTCCTTACATAGCACATCTAACAGTTGTTCTACCAAAGAACTTCCATCAGCAGCACCCCTTGTCAGATTTAGCTGCAGCCTTGCATAAATTATAAGTAGATCCTGAAAAAAGAAAAAAAAAAGGGCACATTTGAAAGAATGAAGCATAAAATGGAAAAAAATGCAGTAATTTAGAATGCCAATCAACCTTAAGCCCACGGTCACGAGTAGTGAGCCACCAACAAAATACAAATTTCTGTACAGCATTATGGATCTCCAAGGATAAATAACCCAAATTCGGACCATCCTTCAACAAGTATGTATTAACACACTCAATAAGCTTTCGTGATATTTTTCCTTCATCCCTGTACAAGTTATAATAAGGGACACAGCCTCGTTGATATTATGGTCAGTCAATAAGAGAACAAATACTGTTAACACCTAAAGGGTAAAAAGAAGAAAATAGAATATCGTGAATCATTCTTGTACCTTGTAAAAGAAAATATCTGAACAAAACCCTTAACAATACCCTCCCTAACATCATCTGGGAAATCCCCAGGAGGATGTTCCAAAAGTGCATGGAGTGTTAAGATACAGCGGAAGGCCTCCTCCTTTTGGTTACAACGACTACTACTTTTCCCACCCAAACTTGTTTCTACCCTTTCTATGTACAAAAGCACCAAACCTTTGCCAAAATAGGTTTACATAAGATGAAGATCAGTAAGTTTCATATGCATATCTCAGCAATCAAAAACAACAAGGTATTGATCGTAATCTGTCAAAAGCACTCACCAGAATAAATGCGGTTCTTCAGGTGAAATTGATAACCTCTTACTGTCAACAGATGTCGAAGTATGATCCCATATTCGGGCTGAAAGCTTGGGACATTACATAAAACATCCCATATGTGGCTAAAGAGTGATTTAACAACAGGTAGTAAAGCCAATGTCTTGCCTGTCAAAGGACAATTACACCCAAAACAAGTAATATTAGAATCATGACTCTCACTGTTAGTAAGCAGTTGGCTCTATATCTTATGTTATGAAATGCATTTTTAGACAACCACCCTTCACAACTAATGCTAGAAAACAAAATCATGTTGTTAAGAAGCCAACCTGCAAATTTGGCATCTTCTGAACGTTGAACAACCACACGCAGCGTCTTTGCAAAAGTTATTTTTGGCACTCGCTTTTTGCTCCCAGCTATCTCCAAGGATACACATTGTATGAGCAATTTAACCAAAAATGGCCATGTTTCGGCTGCGTAATCAATTCAAACATTTCAATTTCACTGAAGAGATAATTGACTCACATAACCATAACAGAAAATCACATCTTCCTCAAACCAATATTTTCTCTTACTATGGGGAATATCGTCCGGTTTGAGCTTTGAAGTATTTTCTCCAAGGTATTTGCAGAATCTAATCGATCTTTCTCCTTCTAACCAAGTGTTCAACAACTTTATCCCCTCCTACACATTCAAAATAACAATTAAATTTTCAGTCTTATAATGCAAACCTAAGTGGGACAAAACGAAAATGAAATGAATCGTCTAAATAACCAGAAACAATTTCTCACTCTCACTTTAACTTTACAGTGTCAAAACTTCTAAAAGAACATTAGCATGGTGTCAGTTTCTTTCAATTTTTACACGGGAAGGAAACAGGACCTAGTAAAAGAGTGTGAGAGAGAACGAGAGAACCAGGGAAGCAAAAAAATCAAAAATGAAACCGAAATATGTACTTGTAGTAGATGGCAGTTAAGACTCTTAGTATGTCAGTTGGAGGGTGTTATGAATAGCTATAAATAACAGTCCCCCCTGAGAATCCTACTGCATTTTCCCTTTCGCTCTACTCTCCCAAATTCTCTCGATTCCTCTCTGTTCTTCTTCTATTCCCCTCTCATTCTCTCTGTTTCCCCCACTTTCTCTCTTTTCTCTTCTCTTTCCTCTCTTTCTTCCCTCTTTTTCCTTTCATTTACCATTTTCCATAACACCGATCATCTAAATAATCTTAGTTGAAGTAAATGAACCCGAAACCATCACCTGATAATCCACAAGCAAGGTTTCTTTCTCACTTTCCTGTACAGTTCAAAACTTTCAAAACGACAGTCCTATGGCATCATTTCCTTTCAATTTTTCTCGGGAAACAAACAGGACCTAGTAAAGACTATTGAGAGAGACAGAAACAAACAAAACAAAAATGAAACCGAATGCAACAAGAGCGATCATCAAACTAATCTTGGTCAAATTAAACCAGTCGGAGATCGTCATCCGATTATCCAAAAATCAAAGTGTCACTCTCACTTTCACAGCACAGTTTAAAACTTTAAAAGTACAGTCCTATGGTGTCATTTTTTGGGAGATGAAAAAGAGAAAGAGTAAATTTACTTCACGAGGCCTGGCTTTATCGGAGGAGAGCTTGGAGACGATCTCTTGAACGTCTCTGGAAGTCACCATAGCCAGCTAGCGGAGAGTTCACCAGAGCCCAATAGGCGGGAAAAAAGAAGAAAGGGAGAACAAAACGAAAAGTGTCCGTTTGTCTCTGTTTGCGTTTTGGAGAAAGCGCTTTTACAGCATCGTACATGTAAAGAGTAGCTTTAAGGTGAGCTTAATAAGCCAATGCGTGTTTTCTGGAAGTGGACACTAGTGAGAATGTACGACGACTAATGTAAAAACGAGGAAATTTGAGGACGACCTCTGAACTCCAGTCATGCCGCTTGATCTTCGCAAAATTATTAGAATATGGGACTCCTTTAAAGGCCTATCTGTTTGAAATAGCCCCAACTTGATGGGGCTTCGACCCCATTCGGGCTTTGTCCACAGATGTATAGAGCCCTTTTAGCAATCCTAGAGGCCTAAAGACCAAAGAAGCCATCGATTGTCGGTCTTGGAAGTGATTAGGCATCAGCTCCTGCAAATTTCGGTTCCCTCCAAATATGGGCAAGCTGTTCCCAATCCTCGCAAAAACTTAAGAAATTTCGAGATAGAATCCATAATATAATCCTTTCTTTTGTTGATCAAAAATGTGATTTAGATAACAATGATATCTTTCAATAGGCACGCTTACTTTTGCTTGCTGATCCAGATTGGTTTAACCTCGAAAAAGATGTCAGAAAATTAACTTGTTATTTGGAATCCGAAACTTAAAATCATAAAATAGGTTGATAGAGAATGGAAATCAAACTTTTCTCCGATTAGAGCTTTGATGCATTTATCTAAATTTTTGAATTGCAATTTTGTTTATACGCATCTAAGCACTGTACGAAGATGTGGGATGTAATCCCACGTTTGTTACGTCTCTCTAGAAAACGTCGACCATCTATGGAATAAGATCCCGAGCGTGTCACTTCCTTTATATGCGAATGATTCTCAACATGAACTCACGTTCATCAGCCAACATTGCTCTCAACAAAGTAATTAAACTTTAGATGTTTTAACACCAAAAATCATGAGATTTAACTTCATAATTTATAAGAAAACTCCTTGTGATCGGCAAGTGATGGCCATCGGCTTTTAGTGGCCATCATTTGTCATATAAGGCTAGATAATATTTAAAAATATATAATTTCCACTTATATTGTTCTAGGAATATTTAATAGTTACAATTATATTTGGTATGGAAAATAATAAATAAATCAAATAATCCAAAGAATATGCAATTCTCTTTTGTTGGTGATAAGGTTCATTCACATTAGGACTCCTAGTATTCTAGGAGAAGTTGCAATTGCTTTAGTAGTTGTCGAGCTTACAGGGATACTAGTGATCAATTCCTAATTTATAGATAGAAGCATAAAAGAGATCAAATATTTGTATGTGTATGCCTATATGTACTCAAATATATTCACAAAACTCTCACAATTGATTTCACGTGAGATTCAACCTAAACACCTTAGCTTACCCTTCTCTTTTCTTCTTTGTTTAATTTTCTTAACTTGTTATCAGAACCTTAGGCTTTCACCATGTCTTCTCTACCTAAAACATTCGTTGTTGAAACTCCCTCTAGTGTTATCACTGCTGTCAATCACCCTATTTCTCTAAAACTCAATGATTCAAACTTTTTCTTTAGAAGGCTTAGATACTTTCAATCATGAGGAGTCATAATCTTGAGGGTTATCTCATTGGTGTTTTTCCCAAACCCTCTATCTACCGAAGGAAATTCAAATATTGTTGTTATTCTTGAATACCTCAAATGGCATTGACAAAACAAGATGTTTTTTGGTTGGCTGATTAGGATAATGACTCTCGTCGCAGTTGTTGCTGCGCCTCTCACCATCACACCTGTGCTAATATATGGAGAGCCTTTGTGTTTCAATTCTCCTCGCAATCAAGGGCACGACAATTGAATCTCCACTTCTGTCTTTAAAATACTACTAAAGGAACTCTTTCTATACTTAACTATGTTAACAAAATGCATCGATTTGCTGATGATCTCACTATCATGGGTGCTCCCGTTGGTGATGACGAATTGATCGTCTATATATTGAATGGCCTGGGTTATAAGTTTTAACCAATTTTAGTGTCCCTCATTACCAGAAAAGAGTTAGTGATCGTCGATGATATTGTGGGCCATCTATTGACCTTTAAGGCTCAAATGGAGAAGTTTAATCTATAGAATTCCTTCATGCCCACCGTCAATGTCGCTTACAAGCAAAGTAATAGGCAAGGGCAAGGTAATAACTGGAATCAAGGTGTTTCCAGCCAACATGTTTGCAGAGGCAATCGTGGTTGTGGCAAAGGTTGTGGTGGTCATATAAATAATGAGCCATGCATCATTTGTCAGATCTATAATAAGCCTTACCATTCGACAAATGAGTATTATATGAGCTTTGATCAAACCTTCAATATCAAGTTTCAGGATATCAACAATTTGTTGATCCTTTCACCGCCTATGCTGCTAATCCTGGAGTGGTGACAGATCATGATTGGCTCTCGGACACTGGTGCCAACAATCACATAACTAATAATGCAGCTAACCTTGTCCAAGCAACTGATTACCATAGTCTGGAGCAAGTCAAAATAGGTATCAACAAAGGTTTAGAAATCACTCACACTGGCTCTTCTATTATTCATATACGTCTACATCTAAAAAATGTCTTTCATTGTGCTCGTGTTACTAGAAATCTCTTAAGTGAGTCAAAGTTTTGGATTAATAACAAAGTTTCATGTGAATTTGACTAGGAAAATTATTATGTGAAGGATCTATTAATGGGGAAAGTCCTACTCAAAGGAGTGCTTAAGGAGGATGGCCTTAATTACTTTGATAAGTTGAGTCAAATTTCGTTTGCCGCGTCTACCTTTTTTTAAGAAAAGAAGTTCGCTGATCTTTGACATCTTCATTGTGGACATCTCTCTTGTTCAATCATGAGTCAGTTAGTTAACTAACTGTGGATCATTGTTTCCAAGAATAAATTTCTTTCCATAATTCTTGTCAACTTGGTAAGGCTTGTCAATTACCATATTCTAGTTCTCAAACAATTTATTCTAAACCCGTAAAACTGATACATTCTAATTTTAAGTGTAACATCCCGTTACTGATAGGAAGGTCATTTTGGTAATTGGGACGGGTTAGGATTTTTATTGCATTCACTGATTGAGCATGTTATTGGCCTCTAGTTATAGAGGAATGGGTTTCTTGCATATGCATTTATAGGTACATGCATTCATGATCTTTCCGGCATTGAATTGTGAGCATGAATTGATTGGACTGTGATTTGATTGAGAAATTAGGAATAATTGGGTTTGAATAATTGATTTAGAATAGTATAAGAGTAATTGGTAGTTGATAGTGGC
>JANKYF010000006.1:61096316-61108086 GCA_029829435.1 Erythroxylum hondense
CCAATAAGAACCGGTCAAAACCGGTCAATTAACCGGTCAAACCGGACCAATTCGATCGATTAATTAACCAGTTTTTACCGATTCTCACTGATTTAATTAGAGATCGATTTTTAAGAATCATTCAGACAGAAGAGCTAACTAATAACCGATCGAACTGACCGTCCGATCCAAGTTTTAAAACAATAGTCAAAAGTCGTTCATATCTAGACACACAGAGCATTAAGGAGGGGGAAGACCTCTTCAAACCAAAATAGCAAAGGAAAACATCACGGACAAAAGAATGAGAGGTAGGTGTGTGTGAAACTTACTTTAATATAACTGACTTGCTCAAATTACTATTATTTTTAACTTATCAATCAATCAAACATGTCTGCAACATTGAAAGTGATTTAAATTGAATGAAAGCATTAAGACTCGTATGGTCAATCAAGTGATCCATCATTCACAACAAGGAATATATTGCTAGGCTTACTGTTCAAAAGTCTTCCATTACGGGATGGGACTAGGCCTTTATTAATATAACAAAGTTTCGTATAATTGCGTTAAGTCCCAACCATACTAGATGCCAGAAGGCCGTCAAACCAAGAATATGTACAGAGAAATACACATAATCACTAACTTCAACATATCGTTCTTGCTGAACCATCAACTCTTAACTGAAAAAATGGATGCTATTGAACAATCGTGAAAACTCGAATCCAACGAATGAACTTGTTCGGTCACACGGACTCATTTAAGTTTTACAAGAAAACGGCGGGCACCAATGAGACGGTGACCAATAAGACAACTATGTGTCGAAGGAAAAGATGACGCAAAGATACAAGAAATGGACGCACGGTCGGGCTCTACAAATAACTGTAGGACCCAGCAGTGGATTGGCAGGGTGTTACTTCTCAGCAAAGCACCCATCAATTAAGAGTTAAGATAAGGTAAAGAACAAAACAAACAGGCCAAAGCGAGAGTTAGTGGGAAATAGAGATTTAATTATGGTAGGGTTCAAGATCCTGTCCACCGTCTCCAAAGATTCGTACACGAGAATTTGGGATAGTAGAGCTCAGAAGGTTGTTTGATTTGCTTTTGCTATGTTTGCAATATTAGACCCCTCCGCCGCAGTCACCGTGGAAATTGTCGCGCATGCGTTCTCCCACAGATGCATATTGTTTATGCTATAACCTCACAAGTTCCTTTCCTTGGACTTGGACTTGTTCATTTATGTTGTTTTACTTCCACGCGTCTTTCTACGATTTTGTACGCCACAACCATACCATGACTAGTAAAACATTTTACTCCAAGTCCAAGTTTCACATAATTTGTTCTCACACAACGCTAAACTTGGTTCGAGTACAAGAGCAGTATATTTTAATGGAATATGAACTAGTCAATAGCCACGAAATTAAGAAACAATTGTTAAACGTTGAAACGTGTATTTCACGCTCCCTCATAGCTTGGTAGTAGAACTGGCGTGTCTTGAATGGGCAACCAGCGGCCGACAGTACAGGAAGATGAATGTAGCCGTATCACCTACACGTAATGTTTCACATGCAAGTCCATCAGACAGTTGGATTCTCCTCGTTATCCTCTAATTTTTTATTCACCTAAAACCCCTATGGAGATCTCTAGTAGATCACGATATCTATTAGCCAGGACAACCGTTGGATCAGGAGCCACTGGCAAAGGCGTCATATTCTCAAGCCTTTTCAGGCAAGACATTAAGTAAACAGATATGGGTTGCTGTCGTTTGATCGCATCATTGCCATGCATGTGCCACTAAAGTTTACATAGATTATACAGGAACGGCTAGCGGGTGCTGCATAGGTAGGCCCCAAAAGTACCTAGCCCTATCCACCGCACCCATTACGAGGTCTAGTTGTTTGACCATTATGATGACAAAGGACCACCATCAGAATATGATGACCGAGACAATATATCCTTCAATTTCAAGCCTGTGTTTACTTTGCCTCGGTTTGAACTTTGAACCCAAAGAAATTGCCCCTCCCATGATAAGGAAACCTTGGTGCACAAGGTTTTCTTGTGAACGGGTGTTTCTTTGTCTCCAGTATCTAGTTTGTTCTAGTTTGTTCTTATACGGTCTTGCTCGGAAAAGAGTCGTATCATTGATTTCAAGGTTTCGAGACAAAATTAACTTTCGAATATTGAAAAAATGGATCGATACAACTTTCGCTATACTTTTATTCGATGCATAAAAAGCGGAAAAAGCAACAACTTATTGATCAAATATATGAGAAAAAATAAAGATGCTGGAAGTCTTGGGACTCAATATTTTCCACAATGGTAAGTAACTTCATCGCTTGGGAAAAGTACTAGCTAGTATTAGCTTTTGATACGAAGTATGAGTTCCTGTAGGATCTCTGATTGAATGAAGTTAAATATCAGACAAGTAATGCATGCATGGGAAGAGAAGACACAAAGATGGTATTAATTAATTGAATATTTGGAATTCCAGTGTCTTTAACATCAGCATAATTTCAAATGTCACTGTCAGCACAAATAAGGGACTGGGACACAAAATCCTTACAGGTCCACCTGCATTATGTATCTATATAATTTAACGGTAGGTTGACAAGTCTTAGAGTTAGGTGTCGTACTTCTGAGGGTCCTGATAAAAAGCAAACCCTATAAAAGTTCCATTCACATCCACTGCACTAACATGCAATAAGGTCCTTCTCTATTTATCTCGTTTAAACACTAACATATCAGTAAATCCATCACAATAGGGAAAGGAGGATGTTTTTCGTGTAATTCATCATAGGCTGAAGAGCTAACAAACAGCAGGCAGTTAATTTATAGCCTAAAATGATGAGATATAAGCTGCTTCTTTTTGTGATGAAAATTTGAAGGACGCAAATCTTTGTACCTTCATCATTGAAACGATCATCTTATTCTGTACTGAAAAGGAAACAGACAAAAATGATGACTGCATGATAAGGCCAAACTCCCGGAAGGTTGGGTCATGCTCAATACTGATAGAGCAGTTAAGAGCGGGGCCAATATCGCCACAGCCTGTAGGCTGATCAGGGATTGTAGGGGCCGGTAGTGCGGGAGTTTTCTTCATCATATCGGCCGGAGCTCCCCCTCTCGCAGCGAAACTTTGGAGCGTCTACTTGGGTCTTAACTTTGCATAGCCTAGGGGCTTCCGGCGAGTTATCCTTGAAGTGGATTCCCTGGAGGTAATAAATATTCTATCCACATTTAGATTACCTTCGACTGATTATTCTTTTTTGGCGGTAGGTATACGAGAGCTGTTATGTCTCAATTGGGACTTGAAGTTACAACATGTAGAGTGTGGACAGTCTTGCTGCCTTTGCTGCTTACTCAAGCCCTGGGAACCACACCCTTCAGGAGGCTCCGTCGCTTGTCATCGCCACTATGTCCCGTGATTCTTATGTCGTCTTGTATCGTCGATCTCTTCCCTAATTCAGTCTTGTTTTCTTTTCCCTTGTATTCAAAAAAAAAAAAAAGGACAGTCTGGTTTCTCCTCCTTCTAATAACAAGAATGAACTATCAAGTCATCGTAGTATCAGTGAAAGTTTATTCATCTGACAGTTTGTGCCTTTTGAATTGGGCCCCTGCCATTTGGGGTGTATGTCTTACGCTGTCTGCTTGTTAATCCCGTGGAATTGGGTTCTATTCTAAGCTTTCATAATCTCCTACCCTTGTTTAACCATTTAAACCAAGACACCGCCTAGCTACATTTAATATGATGCGGCTTATCTTCTTATAAATTGAGTTGGCGCAAAGGATTGAACTTGGTCAAATGGAAGGAAGCACGTGAGGGGCGCATGAGGCGAGGAATCGATGCTTTGCTTGTGGGAGGAGGGTGAGTGGGTCCACCCTGGGTCCCGCAGGTGGAGTGCTCCTTCGATATGCGTTCTTTATCGAAATCCCCGAAATCATTCTCGTCTCTTGTCTTTCTCTGTGTTAGCTTCTGTCACGTCATGCACAGACCTTAGCTAGTGTGAATACTACGCCGCGACGACGTGTCGTCTTCCACGATCAACGGCTCTAAAACACCACGGTCGCTGATGTAAGCGAAGTGGGGCCCTTGTCCTAACAGAAGAAGTAGACAGACATTGTAGGGCCCCACTTGGACTAAGCCCAAGACTGTGTATCTTAGTAGCACAAGCTGAGTCGGAGTCAAGAGAGTTTAACTTTTCTCGTCTTCTTATTAACGAGGCCATCCCACACCCTCCCATTCACAAACTCACTAATTTCTGTTCTGTCCCTCTCCTTCTCTGCTTATCATTCACAGGCGGCCCACTTTCTCTTGCATGGTTATCGATAGATATATAAAGAGGAAAACTACGTGAAGTGATCAAGTGTGGTGCTTGAAAGGAAAGGCCGGGTTTGGTGTCTAGTTAGTGCTAAGAAAGCTGATAACTTCTCTTTCCTTGCGTTTCATAATTGGTTGGTTCAGTACGTTATGGGTCTTACATCTCTACACGTTTGCATGGACTCAGCCGATTGGCTTCAAGTATGTGATCCTTTTGCAGAATCTAACGCTGATACTACGTTTTTGCATTTTTTGTATCCTGTTTTAGCGTGATTAAGTTTCATTTTCTGTGTTCACTTGGGGAATTGTAATAACAATGGGAAAAGTGGGTTTCTAGGGAGCTTAGTTTGAGCTATCCAGGAGGCTCTTAGCTTTATCTTATTCATATTAGAAACTAATGTTATTACATCATTTTGGATTGAGCAACAAAAATGGTGATTTTGGAGGGGAATGTATGCCCGCTAACTAATTATCATCTCCAGGTAAATTAGAGTCTTTTAGTTTTCCATACTGTGTCGTTGTCTGTTGTTCCCGAATTTGCAAAACCAATTACATCACAGATAGGTTCAGGGGTCTTCTTTTCTTTTCGATTACTAGCATTATAGCATTCTTCTTTGTTGATATATATCAGGAAGTACTAGAGAGAATACAGTGAGTCTAGGATCCTTTAATCGTTGCTATCTTTGGCAAGTACAGAGAATTCCCCTTATTTAAGTCCCTTACATTTTCAGCCACTGTAGCCTTAATTCTAATACATTTCCCATGTTCCTTTTTTGACCTTCCGTGTGTCAGGGGACGATTCACGATGAGTCTGGAATGGATTCTTCTTCACCATCTGGAGACATGCTCACTTGCTCGAGGCCTTTAATAGATAGGAAGCTAAGGCCACCACAAGACCAAGCTCTCAAGTGTCCGAGGTGTGAGTCTACGCACACCAAGTTTTGCTACTACAACAACTACAGCCTCTCTCAGCCAAGGTACTTTTGCAAGACTTGTAGGAGGTATTGGACCAAAGGAGGCACTCTAAGGAACATCCCTGTGGGTGGTGGCTGTAGGAAGAATAAGAAAGTAAGCAAAAAATCAAATGACCAATCTATTAACCAAAACCACGGTTCAGCATCATCGTATCATCACCATAATCCAACTGATCTTTACCTTTCCTTTCCTGAGGTTCAACTATTACACCACAATAACGTAATTCAGACACAAGGGACACGCACAAACCCCAACTTCATCGAAGACGAGTATAACCTTGATATGCTTGATAACCCTAGGCCATCTGACTTTATGGAGAGTAAGTTAGAGGCTATAGTGGGGAGCTCAAGGAACTATGATTTCATGGGGAATGGTCACATTGCCATGCTAGGCCTTGGAGATACAAGTCATCATGGTTTACCGCCAAAGTTCCATGGAATTGACTCTCCATTTGGCATGTCAGCAATTGATGGCAATGATGGAAATTTGATTGAAACTTGCCAAAGGCTAATTCTTCCCTACGATCAAGGAAATGATGTTGATATGAAGCCCAACCCCAAACTCTTATCGCTTGAATGGCAAAACCAAGCATACTCTGATGGTGGCAAGGACTCTTTTGGATACGTAAACAATTTTGGGACATGGAGTAGCATGATCAATGGCTACGGATCGTCCACTTCCAATCAACTGGTATAGGAACTACTGCGAATAACATCAAAGTTTATGATCACCCAGAGTGATGATGATCAGCCAGAAACTCAGAAGTATATGCCTTTGATGGAAATGGTCTTCTTTTGCTTGCTTCTTTCTAAGAATGCAGTCTTCAAGTTTCATTGACTGGACAAGCAGAAGTGTGAATGAGAACTTTCGTAGACCACAAATGACTGCCTTAAATGCTCTTATCTCAGTGTTTGTTACTATATGTTGTCTATCTTGCTTCATCTTTTCCTTATTCGGTATCTTTCGTGTTCACACATTCTAAGACTCAGGATTTTGTTGTAGTACCGTGAAAGATTACAGAATTAGTGCTTTTCATGGTGTAAACATGAGAAAATGTCGTACAAATCTTAACTCATTTCAGGTGAGTCACTACAAGAAATAGGTTGTTTGTCGACGGAAAATGCGATAGTTCCATCGGGCGCAAAAAGCTCCGACGGATTAAAACAGCCGTTGGTAATACATACCGACGGATGTAACCGTCGGTGTATTAACGATGCAACACAGTAAATTTTCCGACGGTTTATGTTCCGTCAGTATAGTTTGTAACGGAAATTTTAAAAATTTTCATCGATAAATTACAACGGCTAACATAACGTGATCGACGGTATACAGTTCGTCGGTGAAAGGTACCGACAGTACAGGTTGTCGTTAACCGTCAGTAAACCGTCTGTTACTACCGACGGTATAACAGTTTCCGTCGGTAAATTCATTTTGTTTTCACCGACAGTATAATAGTTTCCGTCGGTAAATGCATTTTGTTTTCACCGATGGTCTGTGGGATTCCGTCGGTAATAGGTTTGAAGACACTTGTTAACTAGTCTAGTAATATGCAAGAGTTTTCACCAATCTGTAGATACAAAATTAATTTGTATATATATAATTTGTGTAATCAGAAAATTAAATGATGATATATAATTAAACGAAGTTAAATTGATTCAAATTTGATAATAAACACATTAAAGTGTACATAAATTCTTATGATTGTGATTGAAACATAATGAGTTAGACTATCTATGGTCTTGGTGATCGCGGGGGGTTGTCTTTAAGCTTTCCCTTCAACTGTTCCATCTCCTCTCTCATGCGAGTCATCAGCTCCATCTGCTCTCTCATCCATTGATCCTGTTCTCTCATCCATTGATCCTGCTCTCTCATCCTCATCCTTTGCTCCATTTGCTCTGTCCAGTCCTCTTCCAAATGAGCTATCTTGTCCATCAATGTTTGCACTGTATCCCGAAGCTCGATGACTTCGTTGTTGTTCGCTGGCCTAGTAGATGCAGCTGTACTGGACATGGAAGATTGCGAATATCATGTGTTCGCATATGAACCTAGGCCGAATATCCTGCCACGACGGTCCCTACCACCCACCACTTCAAGATACGTCTGAGTCTCATCTACAGGTTCTTCCTCCTGAGACTGCCGATGAAGAGTTTGTTGTAATTGATCCTATAAGGAAGCAATGTTTACATTATACGGAAGGGATCATTATTAAGACATTGAAAAATGAATTAAGTTAACATACATTTAGTTTTCTATATTGGTTGTTGATGAAAGTGACTCCGTCATGCTTCTTCGTGTGAGTGTGAAAAAACAATTGAATTGGTGTAGGCTTGATGCCCAATGACTTTTCCTACATGAAAAACCTAAACTGTTAAATGTGAACTACTATTCAAAAAAATTTCGACAGAGTTTCTTCTATTTGTATGATATTTACCCCCTGTTGAACAAAGAAAATAACTCATCACAGCCATTAATGGCACTAGACATTTATACTATTATCATTATCTATAATACAACAAAGCAAAATAGTTACAAAATAAGTGTAAAGTTGAGATACTTACAAGTCTATCTGTATGCTCCTGGTGCCTTATGGATCCTCCCGTATGTACGGGAAGACTCTCTCTACCCGGACCTCCATGTCTGTTGACCAAGTTACGCCCTAAGATGGACATAGCCGCAGGTAATGCCCAATACTCCAGCCAACGACTCCAAATTGCCTTCAAAATATAATGGGGTCGTGCACCAGCCTTGTGTAACGCATTAATGAAGTCACGATAACATGTACGAGCTTGCTTCTCCCATATTTTATATATGCTTGCATCCCAACAAGACTCCCAGAAGAATTCTTTCTGAATGAAGAAGAAAAAAAAGACTATTATATATAATGTTATACTATTTATCTAATTAGACTATATAAATCAATATAAAGTGAAAATAAATATTTATTGTACCTCAAACTCCTGAAAGTAAAATTGTTTTGTAGCCTCAGATATATTCTTCCACGCATAACCCTCAGGATCAATCCTTTCCTTAAATGTGGAAGTCATATGTCTGGAACTCATTCCAAACGGAACCAGCCTAAAATAAAGAGTAATTGGAGTCTAGAAAAGAATTGAAAACCTAAGGCTTATAGTAAAGCAAATAAAGATTAATGTTATTTGACTTACTGATCATTGATAATTGTGATATACTTCCTCCCATCATCTCCGACTGATCCAGGCTGGCGGACGTCTCCATCCACCAAAGAGGTATTGGATGATATATGAGTTAGCGAAGGGGATTGTGTAGTATGAAGAGCAGGAGGTGATGGCTCATCTGAAGGAGTCAGGTGTGTAGGAGGAGTAAGTGAGTCAGTGCGAGTAGCAGATTGTGACGATCCATCTTCACAATAAACTCCTCCAGTGAGTCAGTGCGAGTAGCAGACTGTGACGATTCATATTCACAATAAACTCCTCCAAACATCTGTCGAAACCGTGGTCACATAACCTCACGCTGTCTCTTTGGTCCCATATATTGTTACCTGAATTATAATGTTTATCGAATTCTCTACAAATATAAAAATTTGAATGCAATATATATATTATATATTATACACATACACACACACACACACACATATGTGCCAAAGGAAACAAGGCAATGGAATTGAATGTCAACAAGTTGTTAACGACAACAAATCAACATCAACAATCATATAATTATGCATTGTATTACAAATTCATATGGATACATCCTGAAATCAACTTTTAAGCTTAGTTTGATAATGTATTGCATGATATAATTATTATGTTTGATTCCATATGATATAGGAATCTGTAAAAGTAAATGAGTCCCCGATGTCTGGATTCCCTAGAAGGGTCCTAGCACGTTCAAACGAAGCTTTGGAAACAGTCAGACTTCTTCCATCTGGTGTAAGGTTTGGAACACCTTTATTCAATAACGTTTCAGCTATATCTATACTTCCATGGGAAATAGTGAATGAGTCACCGCTAGTCGTATGGAAGAGGAATTCTTCCGATGAACTACGAGGAGGGGGAACAAATTTACCTAACAATGTCAAGAACCTTTATTAACTTTTCATATCGTGCTATTAGACATGTGATAAACAAACCAAAATTGGAGATGAATGCATACGTGATTGCCCAGACCCGAAATGAGGAATTGACGAATCTTCCACAATAACCGATTTCCGTAAACGTTTACAGGCCGTTGTGTCATCGCCTTGCCCTCTATTAACATACATTTCTTCTTTGAGAATAGAGGAAGCTTAGAGCAACATGAAGTATAGACCATCAATTATTATTTTGTATAATAACTTTGACAAAGGAAATGAGATGTACATAATAAGAACATAGACGTTATAAGAATTATATTAAACACCTTCAAGTAGAAGATCGGCCAGCGATGGCAAACACTTCTTAGTGTATAAACCAGCAATATTTCCTGCAGTGTTGATTCCTTGGGTTTGGACAAGTTTGCCACATTCCTCCCAACGAAAAGATTTGTTACCGTCAGGAACCATTCGCCATGTCGACATCCTTGAATACAAATTGTAATGATTACAAGAAATAATGTATTTCTTATATAACAATAGTCAATTACACACAGGAATTAATCGCTATCTGAACTTAATTGTAAATAACAATCATTTTCCTCGTCAGACTCTCCTGATGAAATGTCAACATAAGCGTTAGATGGATCGTTCAAAGGTTCATTTTCGTCATACGTGACAGATGCATTGAAACAGGTGTCATCTTCCTGAAATGGTTCACTGTCAGTTTTACGCTTTCCATTTCCTTGTGATTCAAAAACACCTCTAGGTTTCACTATGCAAACCGCCAACCAATCCGTCTTATCTCGTTGTAAGCTTGGAAAAGGAACATAACAAACCTGTTTCACTTGCATTGCCAAGATGAAAGGTTCAAATTGTCTCAATCGTCTACGACAGTTGATTTCAACTAAATTGTATCAGCTGTGCACTTTTGTTCCTACATTTGGTGTCAGGTCATACCAGTCACATTTAAATAGCACACATCGCTTCACTGGAAAAGCAGGGTACTCAACTTTAAGTATCTCAATTATTTTCCTATAATAGTCTATAAATTCTCCCTGTATCGAAACACCACTGTTTATTGTTCACATGTTATGCCCATGAGATTCTTTATGGTATTTGGATGGGTCGGTTGTGCTAGGCTTAGGTCCAACCTTAGGATGGCAAGTGGGCCGATCGACCCATTCCCGAGATAATAAGTTAAGCACGGCAGGTATTTACTATATAAGTTCATTATCTCCTCATGACGTAGGTATGACTCTAAGAACCCTAATACTCTCTGTTCATAGACACAAAACCTAAGACAGAGAACTGACTTAAGCATCGGAGGGGCGAACCGGTGATCAACCCCCGATGTGCCTTTATTGCTTTTGCAGGTATTTCCTAGTTGAAACCAATGGAGTTCATGGATCCAAACAACAGCGCCCAGCCTCATCAAAATCAGACTGAATCAGATGGTGCCCACCTGGGGCCGGGCGTTAGGGCACCACGTCCAGAAGCACTCAGATAAGTCAGGCAGCAGCAACAAATCCGGATGTAGTCGCTGTCGCGTCACTTGCACTATAACGAATGGTCTTGCGGTTACCCGCCGCCCTTCCACCGACACATCATGATCTCCAGATCCGTCCTCCACCCATCACCCAAAACCCTAGCACAGACGAGCTACCCCCATTAAACCCAAATAACCAAACACAATCTTCGCATCCGAATGACCAACCACCCCAAAATCGAGATAAAAAAGAGCAGAGCGTAGCCCTAGAGGATAACGCCGAAAACAATTCACACCCTCACATCCAACACCCCGTAAACACAAACCCTCCTGCTCCACAATAAATCTCCCTTACCTAAAGACAAATAGAGAAAGCGGCCGATCTATTGATTCGCCAAATCTTACATTCTCAGACAAAACAGCATCGAACCGTTTGGCAGATAGGTATGATAGCCGATCGCCATTCTGTTGAAACTCTCGAAAAAATCATGGACGATCGAATCAATATGGCAATGAATTCTCGTCCGGATCAGCCATCAACACAATACAACTCTCCTTTCGTTCAGGAGATCCTGGATAGCCTTCCAGCGGTCGGTACTAAGATACCTATGCCTGAAAAATATACCGGAAAGACCGATCCCCTTGACTATCTTCAATACTTTCAGTCGATGATGAACCTGTATTGCATCCCCGATGCCATTCAATGTAAGACTTTCTGTACAACCTTTCAAGAAGGAGCCCGACGATGGTTCAACAGTTTACCCCCACGTTGCATCACTTGTTTTGAGGATTTTAAGCAGCTATTCCTCAATCAATTTGCTACAAGTAAACGGCCACAGAAGACTGCCTTAGAAGTGATGCAGTTGACCCAAGAAAGGAATGAAAGTTTACGGGAGTTCATCACTCGGTTTTACAATAAAACTATTGAAGTCCCTGATCTTACCTGCTCGTCCATATTGGCTGCCCT
>JANKYF010000006.1:61110498-61120911 GCA_029829435.1 Erythroxylum hondense
AGTTAGGAATTAGGATTTTAGTAACAATAAGTTAAGAAACAAATTAATTATAAGCAATATAAATTGAATTGTAGAAGTAACCAACATATATTAGTTGGGAGTTGAATTATGAGATTACATAAAGTAAGTTGTAAACTTATAATTGTGAGTTAAGGTTGAAGTTGAATATGTTATAGTTGTGAATGTATGTCTTTAGTTTATGGTTGAATGGTGTAATTGTATAAAATGAGTTATAATATATAAGAAGTATAAGTTTATTGTGTAATTGTGTATGTTGAATACTTGAATTACTAGTTTTTAAATTAATGGTGAATTGTGTTAAATGAAATTGAATTATATATGATGTAATGATAGAAATTAGTTATGTTATATAAGATGTATATGTGTATTATATGATTGTGTTAGTTTAGATTTTTGAGTTAGACAATACATATTTTGCGATAATAGTTGATAATGAAATTATGTGTTCTTTATTTTGATATATATCTTCATTTATATTTACAGAGAAATAGACAGAAGTTCAAGTGTTTATGATAATTCAACCACTTCGGGAGGATACAATGATCTAGCTTTAGCTCATGTTGCATTAGTCCTTGGTATGAAGAACTATGCCATTTACTTATTTTGTAACAAGGATTTGAAAAGTGGAGGAATTACTAGATTAAATAAGCATCTAGTTAGGGTTAAAGGAGATGTGGAACTTTGTTAAAAGTGAGTCATGATATGAAATAGCAAATGAAAACTTTGCTTGAAGAGTATCAACATAAGAAAGATAAAAGGGAGAGATTGAATTATGAAATTGGTCGTAGAAGTTCATTTATTAGTGTTAAAGATGATTGATAAGATCTTATCGTGACATATTATTTGATATTATCTTCTTTGTTTTTAATTTATTTTGGTGTTTAAATATTAAAATTAACGTTTATTCTATTTTAGGAGATGAAAAGTAGAGATTGCATCAAATTGAGACTCTATTGATGATAATCACGAATTTTGGATGAAGTGAAGAGATTGCTGTAATGGATAAGGCTTATCACTTGAAGAGTTGGAGTTTAACTGAAAATCTTCCTTGTATCCTTATCATGCAGGAATTTGAATTTGAATTTGAATTTGAATTTAGATAGATATCTTTGAAAGTTAGAATTAGATTAGGATTGGATTAGAAAAAACTATAAAAGGGACGCTTCTCACAGTAGAAAGAGATTCTCTCTTCTTACTTTTTTTGCAATTCCTTATCTTTCTTCTATTTTTTTGAAACAAAAGTCATGTGTGGCTAAACTTAATCATTCTGATTCAAGGGATTCGATATTCTAGTTGTAACTCTGTGAGGTTTTAGGTTTTTAACTTTTATTTATGTTTTAATTCAAGTATTTCTTGTCTTGAGTTCTCATATTTCATGAATAATTAGTATTGGTTAATCTGACAATATATTTAATATTGAGTATTTTATCACTATCCATGAATTTAATGATTCGTAATTGTCATGAAAGATTGTTACAAGTAGCAAATAGGTTATTTATGAATTCCCATATCTAACTTATGATAAACAAGAAAATTAAGTTGAATAATTGTAATTATCTCGATTATTTAATTTACGGTTAGTCTTTTCACTAAGTTTATTGTTATCAATTATTTGATATGGAATGCTATCATATCTAGTCCATTGATGATAATTTTTTGTTTGGATACTAGGTTTGAACTAATTAATTTAGGAAATTTTGAGACTTATTACGACTATCCTAATATGTTTTGGACTAACAGCTTGAATTGTAAAAATATTCTTTTTAAACCAATGATCAATATTACAATTAGATGAGATCTTTTCCTTGAATCAAAGTTTGTTAATATTGACTTTCTCACTTTTATATTTAGTTTATTTAATTTGATTTCTTATTAATTTTAATTAATCCAAACCCTCATTTTATTTTATTACTTGAATTTAAGAAACTAGTGTTTAGTTTTCTAGGAATTCAACATGGTTCCACGACTACTATAAAAAGTTTGGAGAATTAGAATTATTTTGGGGGCTTTGACAACTCTATTAAAATTTGGCATCGTTGCTAGGGAGCTATTACAAGTTTTTTAGTTTCTTTGTGTTTTTATCTTACAGTTACTACTAACCTTTTGTTTTGTATGACTCGTGTTTCTTATACATATAAATTACAATATAATCTAGAAATTGAGAAGACAATGCATCGTTTGAGAAGAGAGACTAAACAAGGAAGTGGTCATTCACCTTCATATGTGAAAGTTGAAATAGATCTAACAATTAGTGAAGACTCTAATTTTCAAGAAGTAGACAAAAAGATGATAAATCTTAACCCTAGAACATTGAGGGAGTTAGCAACACCGAATTTGAATCAACAACCCTTATGCATACAATTTCTAAATGTTAAGGTAGATTTTGAATTGAGATTTGGTTTGATTCACTTACTGCCTATTTTTTGTGGTCTTGCACGTGAACATAAACACCTGAAGGAATTTCTTGTTATCTGCTCTGAAATGAAGCCCCAAAGGGTGTCAGAAAAACAAATTAATCTCAGGGACTTCCTGTTATCATTGAAAGATAGGGAAAAGGATTTGCTATATTATCTTCCCCCTATTTCAGTGACAACATAGAATTAGATGAAAAGTATATTTTTGAAGTTCTTTCCCGCATCATAACCAGTGAATATTAGAAAGGAGATATGTGGGATTAGACAATTACGGGAGAAACATTATATAAGTATTAAGAAAGGTTTAAGGGGTTATGTGCCAGATGCCACATCACCAAATTCTTGATCAACTTTTGATTAAGTACTTTTATAAAAGATTATTGCCAATGGATCGAAGTATGGTTGATGTAGTTATTAGGGGACCTTTAGTAAACAAAACACCTGAGGCAACCAAAAAATTTACATCCATTATTGCTAAAAATTCTCAACAGTTTGGGACAAGGATGGATGGAGTTGTTAAGCGTATGAATAAGGTAAGTAACACGCACCTTGAGGATAACATTTCAAATTTAACTACTCTAGTTTGTCAATTGGCCATAAGTCAATTATAATCGACAAGAGTGTGTAGAATACTCTCATTCTCTAGATATCTTACAGATATGTGCCTTACATTGCAACAAGACTCTCTTCAACAAGTTAATGTGATAGGGGGATTTTTTAGTCAACCTCAACGAAAATATGACCCATATTCCAATCACTATAATCCAGGATGGAGGGATCATCCAAACTTAAGCTATGGAAATCAAGGAGGCCAAAAAGATATCAATCTCACAATTTTAAACAAGCTCAAGTACCTACATATGCTCAACCTTAATCTTCAAATTCAGGTATGTCTTTAGATAAAATTGTTAATACACTTGCTAATAATACTTAACAATTTCAACAAGAAACAATAGCAAGCCTTCAAAACTTAGGAAATCAAATCACTTAATTAGCTACCTCAATAAGTAAATTAGAAGTGCAAGCATTAGGAAAATTACCTTCCCAAATGATGGTGAATCCTAAGGAGAATGTGAATGCAATGCCTTTGAGAAGTGGAAAGGAAATTCAGTCTAAAACTTCTTCACCAATGGAGGTAGAAAAGCAAGATTATGGAGAAAAGAAGAAAGAACTTCCAACTCAAGAATCAATAAAGGTAAGAAATGATTTATCTTCATTGATATCAATTAATGCACATGTACCTCCTTTTCCTAGTAGATTGGCTAAACCAAAAGAAGATGAGCATGAAAGAGAGAACCTAGAAACCTTTAAAAAGGTTGAAATTAATATACCACTTCTTGAAGCCATTGAGCAAGTTCCAAAATATGCAAAATTCTTGAAGGAGCTGTGCATTAATAAAAGAAAATTGAAAGACAATGAGAGAATAATTTTGGGTAATAATGTATCAGATATGATAAATAGGAAATTACTGAAAAAATGCAAAGATCTTGTTATGTTTTCACTTCAGTGTGTTATTGGTAATAAGAAAATTGGGTGTGTCATGCTAAACTTTAGGTGCATCCATAAATGTCATGCCACACTCAATTTATCGAGCTTTAAATATGAATTCTTTGTAAGAAACTAATGTGATTATTCAACTAGCTGATTATTTATATGTCCTATTGGTGCTATAGAAGATGTTTTAGTCAAAGTTAACAGTTTGGTATTTTCAATGGATTTTTACATCTTGAAAATGGATGGAGATAGTGTTGATCAGTTAGAATCAATTTTTTTGGGTAGGTCATTTTTAAAGACAACCAAGATGAAAATCGATGTGGATAAGGGTACTTTTTCCGTTGAATTTGATGGAGAGATAGTGAAGTTTAATATTTTTGAAGCAATAAAGCACCTGAATGATTTTCAATCCATCTATTATATGGATATTGTGGTCATTTGTGCGGGATATATTTAAGGAAGAAAAAGATGAAGATGAGTTGGAGCATAAAGCTAAAATATAAGTGAATTAGCAAGTAGATGAAACTTGTGAAGTTGTAGAACCATTGTTAGCAATGCTAATAGACTTAGAAAGTTTAAATGAAAAACTTACTATAACTCACAAGAAAATCTTACCTTCTGATTTGTTGGCTCCGAAGATAGAATTAAAGGTGTTGCTTGATTGCCTAAAGTATGTCTATTTAGGTGATGAAAAGTCATTACTAACAATCATTTCAAAAAGGTTAACTAAAGAGCAAGAGGAAGGGCTAGTATTACTACTTAAGAAGTACAAAACTGGAATTATGTAGAAGTTGGAGATGAAAAAGCCATGTCGAGCATAACAACGTTAAACAATTGCACGTTTTAGGAGGAAACCCAAAATATGATAGTTTTTTTAAATTTTGTTTTAGTTATATATAACTTGTGTGATTAATTTTGAAAAATAAATCTATTGGCTTAAGGGAAAAAGGGTTTTAAAATTTTAGACTACTAAATCTCATAAGATGATATCTTGTCTTATATAATTTAGCGTTTTGTAGTGAAGACCTTAAAATTCCATACTACTAAATCTCATAGGGCGAGATCTTGCCTTATATAATTTAATGCTTTGGAATTATAGATTACTAAATCTTATAAGGTGAGACTTATCTTCCCTTATAAGATTTAGTAGTATAGAATTCTAGACTACTAAATCTCATAAGATGAGATGTCACCTTATATGATTTAGTGTTATGGAAAAAACTTATTTTTTAATCTCTCATTTTATTTTTTAATTTCTTTATTTACTTGTTTTTTATTTTAATGATTTTTTATTTAATTTAATATTTAAAAAATTCCCTAGCCTAATGTCTACATGTTTCTCTTTTGGTAGACACAAACAAAACACTCATCAACCCTCCACCAGCCAAGCATAGACTAGTAGCCCTCCTTTAACACATTACTCACTCAAAACAACAACTGCTCCACACAAAGCCAACTAAAACAAATAAGTTATTGTACACCTCCACATAAGTAGAAAGTGATAGTAACATCACAAGTATATGCCTAGCACAACTCCAACGCATCACCAACAACTCTAACGCCCTTGGAGTGTTTCTACACCAGCAATAGAACTAACTCTACCAGTAGAAGCAAGCACTAACAACAACTCTCCTCTCCAAGTAACAAACGCACCGCACCCAGATTCGTTTTGTTTTGATTCCATAATTGAGATTCATGCAGTTCCAATGCAGTGCCAAACAAGTAATCCAACAATAGTCGCATCTTTGTAACACATCTCCTTTTTTATGCTCACACCTTAGAGGAGTCCTCTATTCTTTATTTTCTTTAATTATTTTGTGGACCTGTGAGTATCTTATGCATACAATGTATGATTTAGGTGCAAGAGAGCGAATATTTATATTATGATGAATGTTGTGATTTGTGCTTAGACTCATGATATATAGATTCAGATATTAATTACTCCTCATGATAGCTTCATAATTTTCTGATTGTTGTTTATAAATAATCCTTAAAATATGATACATTTTCGGTTTAAGATCTAATGCATGAGAGAGACAAGCATGATTAGTGTTTTCATTAATCTATTTCAAGTATCTCATTGATTTTGTTGTATGAAAGTGTGCAACACTTGATGCATTTTTGATACCTACGTGAGCTTTGAGCCTAAAGCCTTCATCACATATGTGCTCATATATATATCTTTATTTTTGTGTGTTATCAAACATAACTTGTTTATGTTAGAACTTGCATTTGAATACGTGTTGAGATCACACTTTTGATGAATTTGTGTATAAAGATGATGACGATATTTAGGATAACCATTTTTTATCTAAACAAGTCTACTTTACTTTTTATCCTTAGAAAGCTAATTTGATCCTTATCGTTTCTTTCTTTCACAATAACCTTATTACAAGCCAAATTTATCCTTTTTATTGTTGATATCCCTAATAATTTTGAACCCTTAATTAAAGGAATCGTATCAGCTTATCTGGATAGGATTTTGCCTATTTGCGTGAAAAGTAAATTAGAATGGAGGAGTTATAAAAGAAAGAAAAAAAACCCCTCTTGATATTGTTGTTAAAGAGAAAAAACAAAAAGAAAAGAAAAGAAAAAGTGATTGAAAGAGATGCTTTTTGAATCAAGTGAATTTTAATTTACTTGTGCGGATAAGTTTGTATGATTCCCTTCAATTTAATTAATCAAAAAGCTTTTTTTTGTCATACCTTACCTAAGCTATATTACAACCCTTATCAAGTCTCTTTGATTTATACATTAGGTTCATTTTGTTTAGTGATGGAGATATGATTCTTGAGCAAGCTTATGAAAATAACTTGCTGTGTTTTGATTTGAGAGCTTAATGAACCCTAAATATTTTGATTGTATAAAGTGGAATCTTTGTGAGGGTGTCAAGTCTTGTTCATTTGATTTTGATAGAAATGATGAGATGTTATGTTTTAACAATGTGTCTTATGAGTGCTTATTCTTTCTATTGTTACTTAACCCTTAAAAGTGAATTAACTTTGGATATTTTTTAATAACATGAAATGAGCTGAGAGGTTGTTGTGAAGATGATTAATGTATTAAATTGATGTATGCTTGAGGAAAAGCATGAATCTAGTGTGAGGGAATTTGATAAGATCTTATTTTGACATATTATTTGATATTATCTTCTTTGTTTTGAATTTATTTTGGTGGTTAAATATTAAAATTAATATTTTTTTATTTTAGGAGATGAAAAGTGGAGATTGCATCAAACTGGGACTCTATTGATGATAATCACAAATTTTAGATAAAGTAAAGAGGTTGCTGCAATGGATAAGGCTAATCACTTGAAGACTTAGAGTTTAACTGAGAAACTTCCTTTTATCCTTATCATGTAAGAATTTGAATTTGAATTTGAATTTAGATAGAAATCTTTGAAAGTTAGAATTAGATTAGGATTATATCAAAAAATCTTTTAAAAGGGGTGTTCCTCACAACGTAAAGAGGTTCTCTTCTTACTTTTTTTGCAATTTCTTATCTTTCTTTTATTTTCGGAGCAAAACTTATATGTGGCTAAACTCAATCGTTTTGATTCAAGGGGATTTGATACTCTAGTTGTAACTTTGTGAGGTTTTATGTTCTTAACTTTTATTCATGTTTTAATTCAAATATTTCTTGTTTTGAGTTCTCATATTTCATGAATAATTAATATTGGTTAATATGAAATTTTAATTTAATATTGATTATTCTATCGTTATCTATAAATGCAACGATTCATAATTGTCATGAAAGATTGGTACAAGTAGCAAATAGGTTATTTATGAATTTTCATATTTAATTTATGATAAACAAGAAAACTAAGTTGAATAATTGCAGTTATCCCGATTATTTAATTTAGGGTTAATCTTTTTCACTAAACTTATTGCTATCATTTATTTGATATGAAATGCTATCACATCCAGTCCATAGATGATAAGTTTTGGTTTGGATACTAGGTTTGAATCAATTAATTTAGAAAAATTTGAGACTTATTATGACTATCCTAATATGTTTCAGACTAACTGCTTGAATTGTGAAAACATTCTTTTTAAACCAATGATCAATATTACAATTAGATGAGATTTTTTCCTTGGATCAAAGTTTGGTAATCTTGACTTTCTCACTTTTATATTCAGTTGATTTAATTTGATTTCTCATTAATTTTAATTAATCCAAAACCCGTCATTTTATTTTATTACTTGAAATCAAGAAACTAGTATTTAGTTCTCTAGAGGTTTGACCTAATTCCACAACCACTACAAGAAGTTTGGAGAATAAAAATTATTTTAGGAGCTTCGATAACCCAATCAATGATAGTGGAAATGTTGAAGGTGGCAATAGTCCTACCTATCAAGAAGTAAATGTTGCATTTGGACTTGATGTTAGGAAAAGAAGAAGGCATGTGTCTAATTTTTTTACATGACAAACAATTCATAGTGTCATATAATTAAGAGAAGTGACTCATAATGTGGATATGGAAATGGCTAGATGGTGGTATGATTCAGGTATAACATTCAATACTTCCCAAGCTTATGATTATCAACCTATGGTAGATGCTATAGCCACTTATAGTTAGGGATATAAAGCTCCTTCAATTATGACTACAAAGTAAAATTTTAAGTAGCTCTATTTTTTAAATTAAACTTTATTTGGATAAAAGAAGAATGACTTGGTTTACTTATTGGTGTTCAATAATATGTGATGGATGGACAAATAGGAAACATGAGCCTATTATTAATTTTTTGGTTTATTTTGCAAAGGGCTCAATATTTTTGAAGTATACTAATGCAACTTGCCTTGTTAGGAATGTTGATATTTTATTTGAAATATTCGATGAAGTTGTGAATGAAGTAGACCTAGAAATATTCTTCAGTTCATTATTGATAATGATTTCATTTTAAAACAACTGGAAGAAGAATATAAAGTAAGTATAATTCTATTTTGGGACTCCTTGTGCTTCACATTGCATTGAATTAATGATTAAAAATATAGGGGATGCTAGGTATTTTCCTATTATTAATGATACTGTGCAAAAAGAAAAAAAGGTGACAAAGTTCATCTACAATCATGCATGAGTCTTGAATTTAAAGAGAATTTTTTTACCAATAATAGGAATTTGTATTGTTATACTTTTACAACATTTACAACAAATTTCTTATCACTTTAATGTTTTATTTTGATGAATAAAGAGTTGAGACAGAGGTTTAGAAGTGATAAGTGGGTTACATTTCATCATGCTAGGTTTAATGTTAGATTAGAGGTTTCTAGAATTATAATTGAAGATATTAAATTTTGGTTCCAATGTCAATTTGTCATCCAAGTTTGTGAGCTTTTGGTGAAGGTACTTCATCTAGCTTATAGTGATGAAATGACAACAATAAGTTATTTTTATCATGACAAGGAGAGGGAGAAGGCAACAATTAAGGTCAATCTAAAAAATGGACCTTTTTTGTACACACTTTATTTTGCAGTCATTAATGAGAGATGGAAAGACAACTTTACTCTTCGTTGTTTGCAACTGGGGCATTTTTGAATCCTAGTGTCTATTTCAAACTAAGTCTTACAAAGAAAGTTAAAGCTAATAGGGGAATGCTATTAACTATTACAACAATAGTTGCCATTAGATGATGCAAGATCTCTTAAGCTCCAAGATGGAGATTTATAAGTAAACTTCTGAGAATTTTGGGATGCCAATTGCTATTCTTCAAAGAGTAAAAGTTAATCTAAGTATATATTTTTCACTTTTGTTACCTGTTGAAAATTAATTATCACTTTATTTTGTTTATAATACTAATTTTATTATCTTACAGCTTACAAATTGAATAGCGAACTTACTGTGAAAGGAATTGGAACACATTTGAATTCATCCATTTCAAGAAAAAGAATAAATTGGAGCACAAAATATTGAATGACTTGGTCTCTATTCAATTCAATTTAAAGCTACGTGAAAGGTATGTTATTATCATTATTAAGTTAGATATAATGTATTGTAAATTTTTAATAATATATTTTTATTATTTACTAGGATTCTTAATAGAATAAGTAGTTTAGTATATCCAGTTTGCATTGATAATATCGATCTTTTGGCATATTAGGTTTATGGGGAACCGAGTTTGATATATGAGAGTGACTTGGAAGATAATCTTAGATGGTAAAACATTGACATGTCATTTGGTGCAATGAATTTGAATGATGGTGATAATGAGTCTCCCGTTAATGGTGAGAATTTTGTACTAAATGAGAATTGAGGTCAATGCAGTTATAACAGGCATCCCGTATTTGATTGAATAAAGTTCTAGGTTTTTTCTCCTCTTCTTTTAATTTTACTTATATTTAATGTATATGTTAAAATTTATATATGTAATGTAATTGTAAATATTTTTGTTTCAAGTTTCACTTCTATTTAGTTCTTCGACACAAACTAAAATTGTAGATTGTAATTATTAGAGAGTAACAAATATTTATTAATCTTTGGATTTGA
>JANKYF010000006.1:61285040-61303670 GCA_029829435.1 Erythroxylum hondense
GGTTATTGTTTTATTAA
This sequence comes from Erythroxylum hondense, assembly GCA_029829435.1. Classification (NCBI taxonomy): domain Eukaryota; kingdom Viridiplantae; phylum Streptophyta; class Magnoliopsida; order Malpighiales; family Erythroxylaceae; genus Erythroxylum; species Erythroxylum hondense. The sequence goes on from JANKYF010000006.1 coordinate 61,285,058, forward strand.
TTTGCGTTAATCTTTTATCAGTTGTTATTTCAATTAGTAGTTTTAGTCGAAAACTTCAAATCCCCTTTTTATTTAATTTCATTCGTTCTTTGGCATCTTAATAAAATCAATTGTTCCATTCTCTGTGGATCGACCCCATTTATCACTGTGCGCAATTTATTTTTGTTTGGTGTTTGGGATTTATTTTTGGTGGATTCGACACCCATCATGAACATATATCAAATAAGAGATAAGACTAAATAAAAAATTACAATATATATATGCCATCAACATAAGCCTCTTATCCAGCATTATATACATGTGAAAATATCCATTTTGTGTTCGTTAAGATAATGAGACGTTACCAAGTCATAATTTGCATTTTTTTATTACAAAGGAGGCAAAACAAATAAAATTAACTCAAAGCTTTAGAATACAACACTCCTTGCGCATCTTTTTGCAATAATTTTAGGACTCACATCGGAGGCTCCTGTAAAAAATGCAGACTCGGATTCAAAAAGAAAGCTATAGCTATTAGACTATTAGCGCATTGATTCTCTTCGTGATAGGTATGTTGAAGTTGGACCTCTCAACTTAGTTTAAGAGATCTTTGGTACCTACCATCAAAAAAATTGGCTTCAGAGAAAAGACGAGAGAATACTAATATCCTTTATTTCGATAACAACTCGTCATAATTTGCATTTTCCTTTACTACTAAAAGAAAAAGTGAGTATTTCTTGCTTTATTGTTGAAGGTAAATGTTGTTATTATCTCGTAAATAAAATAAAGAAAAGTCATGAAAAGTGGGGTCTTATAACCAGATAACATTGGCCCACCTTGTGGGCCCCAAGTGATACTCCTTTGGACTTCACAACTGCCAATTCAACCGCGACACGTGTCCAATCAGGTTTCAAAGAAGCGTAGTCAAGATGGTCAAACTAACGGCCCCACCATTTGACCCAATCTCGTGATTCACATATTTAACAGAAATCTAAAAGCTAACACAAGTCATCATTCCTCATATGCTTTTGGGTATGATTATGATTTTACTACTTATTTGGAGTAATTTTGATTGAATCATGTAAAGCACCGTAATCAAATCAAACTCAAATCATTGGCCAGAAAAAGGTGATGTCCATCTGCAATAATGGAACTACAGTGCAGAAAAACATTGCCGCTGCCTTTCCTTAAACATAAAAACCATTTCTTGCTCCAGCCATCTTCTTCCACGCATTCCCAGCAGAATATCCCCATGTTTTACAGTCAAATACCATCTTCATGTCTCATCTCTCTCTTCAAATGTGGACATGTAATTTATTGTAAGATAGAGAACCAAGAAAAAGGGTAAACAAAGGCTGGTAATCCAAGAAAAGGTGACAGGAGCTTGGATGTCTTAAAAGATGTTCTCTCTTTTGTTGTTTAAATATTTGCATGGATATGATGGGATTAAGAGTTTTGAATAGGATATGGAGGGTCTTTTTCAAAGATTTTCTTAAGATCACAAGTGCGAAAAAAGCAGAAGCTTATGCTCAAAGCAGAGAACCTTCTCTCTTCTAAATCTATCCTTGAGCCCTCTTCTCTTTTCTGTTTGTTCCTTCTAGTTTGGTTTTCTCTCCAAAGCATAGAAGCAAAGCATCTCCTCTTCTTTAGGCTCTTGCCTCACCACCATATTGTCCTGCTTTCCATTGTAAGCATCAATCTTTCCTTTCCTTATAATTTAGCTGCTTCTTTTGTATTATTTTTATACAATGAAGTTGCATGTCATCCTTCTGCAGAGAAACCACCTAAAGTTTGGAATCTCTGATTGCTTTGGAGAATTTGTTGATTCAAAACCAACATGTTTTTTTTTTAATAATTTGAATTCCCATTGGGACAATTGCTCCCCGGTTGTTGTGGTGTTGAAATGGTGTATATAAGCACCTATCAACTAGGATGTATTCTTCTTAAGCTTCTAATATGATGACACATATAGGCTCTGTATGGCCACTTAAGATTTCAAAAATCTGGCATTTAAGTATCCGTACGTGTGGTTTGATCATAGATTCAACTTCGATCTTTCTCTGCTCGTTCATGGAATAACAGCAATACTGTTTCTGTTTGGGATAATTAACCAAACATATGGATCTAACTCCTCACATTTTTTATGTCTAATTTTCTAAAATTTCAATTGCTTGACCTTTCATTGTTTATTCTTTGTTCATTCATTCTTTCCTCTCATTTATTTGTGACTCTCCTTGTGCACTAACTTGATTTTTACTCCTTAAGAAATAATTCGCAATGTATTTGTAATTGGCATCTGGTTCTTTGAAGTGTATTCTATTTTAAGCACCGTTCTCGCCACTCTTGTGATTCCTGTTTATCAAGTGAAAAATCAGAGAAGTGGAAAGTGACAGGATGAGTCTTATAACAGGATCCTCCAAAGATAGTTGGCATCCAGTCATGACTGCCGATACAACCGTAGCTAGTTACTGGATGAACTGGAGATTCTTCCTTTGTGTCATGTGGGTTTTATTCTTGATGACTATTTCATTGATTCTTATACGGAAAAAAGAAAATTGTTCCAGAAAGGAACGTGACAGTGGTGGAGAGACCAAGCAAGAAACAGATTCATTTTTGTATGATGATGAAACTTGGAGGCCATGCCTTAAAGGAATTCACCCTGCTTGGTTGCTGTTGTTTAGATGTTCTGCTTTCATTGTGCTTTTGGTGCTGCTCATCGTTGCTGTTTTTGTGAATGGAGGCAGCATCTTTTACTACTACACCCAGTAAGCTTTTCTTCTTCTCCCTTCTCAAGTTTTTCAAAATGCTGATAGATGAATTTCAAGCAGTGATGCACCTCTGCTAAAGTTTGCTGGATGGATGCTCTCATACCGAATTCTTGAAATGACTTAAAAACGAAAGTTGAAGATGTGATTTGTTAAATCAATCACAAAAGGAGTAGCAAGCCTATTGATCTTTTAAATTATGAACTTTCCGCAATTACTGGTCTAGGTTACTTGACATTCCTATTTCTTGGTCTGGAACAGGTGGACAGTCGCTTCTGTTACCATCTATTTTGGGGCAAGTATCATGTCTTGAAAACCCTTCTCTTTGAGTTTTTGTGTGTGTTTGCTTAAAATTTAGCTCTTCTCTATTTGATATTACTTTAATTTTGCTCGTTTTGAATGTAGCTTGGATCAATACTCTCCATGCATGGCTGCTATCAGTATCACAAAACAGTTGGTGGTGACAAGGTAGATCACGTAGACGTTGATACAGAGCAAGGAACGAACTTTAGTCCTGGGAGTGGTGAAAGTTGTAACCTTTCCATGGCAAGGAAAAACTTGAACTCCGTTATTGAAGGTCTAGATGTTCGCCAACTTGCAGGCAAATGGGCTCATCTGTTTCACGTGATTTTCCAGGTAATTTATCTGATAACGCTTCCAAGTTGGAGCAGGGATTTCGTTTTGTGAACCTCTGGGACTTTACCTCTTAACCGATTTGGCTATTGGAAAATAAAGACTATGAATGTGCCATCGGCGAAAGTGGTTCAGTTTTTATTTTCTTTACAGATTGAAAAGCCTGGTTATTTCCAATTATCTATTCTTGGATCATCTGAAAAGGAGCTCTACATATGTCTTGGTCTTTATGGTTTAGAATTGGATAAACCTTAGAAAGCTAATAGAGCAGAGAGGATGGGGCTTGTCTTAGAATTGCCAATTTCTGTTCCACTGTTGTTCAGGAGGTGATTATTAGTGATAAGTTTAGATATCTGAATACAGCAAGTTGAATTTCTATATTTTTGTTAACAGATAAATGCAGGGACTGTCATGCTCACAGATTGTGTCTTCTGGTTTATACTTGTTCCATTTCTTGCGATCAAAGATTACCACCTAAACGTTGTAAGTATGCTTTATTTACCTCTCCAATTGTTCCTGGACCAAATTGGCAGCAAAACAAGTCTCTGTCAACTGAAAAACTTTTGCAATCAATCACCTATACCAGAAAGAAATGGAGAATTGCATACTTATGCACATATCCAATAAGAGTAGAAAAAAAAGGTGTAAAATCAACTTACATCTCGGTAACTAAATATTTCCCTCGTTCTATTGTGACAGTTGGTTATTGGTATGCATACGATGAATGCTATTTTCCTCCTTGCTGACACTGCTTTCAATTGCTTGGTACGTTCCTTTCTCTTCAGTCGCATGCACAACTCATGTTATTACTCTCTTTCTAATTTTAAGTCGAAAATTTTCAGCCGTTTCCTTGGTTTCGGATTGCATACTTCTTTATGTGGACAATAGTATATGTGATATTCCAGTGGGTAGTCCACGCTTGTGTCAAAATTGGGTAAACTTCTTCTCCTTTCACTTTCCAACATGAATTATGTTTCCTGGTTAATTTGTTAAAAAGACACGTTTGTTGTTTCCTAAACAGGTGGCCTTATCCATTCCTCGACTTATCATCCCCATTTTCTCCTTTATGGTATACTCTTAAACACTAGCTCAAAGAACAGTTCTCCTCTTGATTTTACTTGAAACTAATTGAGTTATCCCATGTTATCTTCAGCCTTGTTTCAAGTTGTACTAAGAACCTAACATGGTAGCTGTAGTGCTGTTTTGTTAGGCATAGAAGAATACTAACGCTGTAAGCAAACAAATAGTGACGCTCTTCCTTCATGAATCTGTGAACTTGAAGGTACTTCGCTGTGGCTGTAATGCATATCCCCTGCTATGGATTGTTTTCTTTCATTATAAAGCTGAAACACGCATTGTTGTTAAGATGGTTTCCGGAGTCCCGGTGCTTGAGGTAGCTGGATCAGAAGTCTGCGAACTACCCTGGTTTAAGCAGGTTGATAAAATTTCAGAATGCTCACATTAAAAGTTTCACCATTAGGAGAGCAGAGAAGAGAAGACAAAATAAAAATGCAACAACACAAGGAATGATCCTGTTCTGAATAGGTGCAATTCAGTTGGGGAATTTTTGTTAAGAAACATAAGTGTTCAAACAAGCTTGGGACTTTTAGTTTACACAGCCATTATAAGAAGGTGGCATATATGTAACAGCATACTATTATTGAAAAGAGTTAAAAAGGAGTTTCTCATTCCTGTTAATCAGCCATTAGAAAGTGCCATTGCCTTCCTTTTTTCTTATCTTGACAATGTACTATGCATTGTAGCCTAAGGCATTTCGATAATCCTCTTTACAATGTCTAATAGAGGAAAGAGAACATATCATAAAGAAGAGATCAAAGAAGAATACGGTCTTTAAACTTTGAAATTAGTGATTCAGATGAACTCTGAAGCCATGACAAGCTGGTGCCTTTGTGAGATAATCACCGACCACTTTTCAAATAGTCATAACTTTTTTGCGGTCTTCGTCGACAGTATCTGCTTTTCCTTTTTCTTTTAAGCTTTGGCCCAGTACCTATGAGCCATTTACAGAAAGTTCGGTTTAGCTGCTTTAGCCAAGTATACCTCCTTTGGAAATACAGCTATTGCTTTAACTTTTTTTGTAGATGCACTGTCCTTGTCATACTAAAGCTTTCACTGGTCAGTGGTCACCTTATAAGCAAGCATGCCCTAGTAATTAGAGACATTTGGTCTAGCTCTAGAGTTATATAGAAAGGAACTTGGGTTTATCCAGGGACTACAAACAATTACTCGTGCTGATACTGGACAAGAGAATTATCTTTGGACAAGGTAGGAGAGTTTCATATGATGATACAGATACGTCTATAATGACAAAATCTGGGTGACAAGTGAAAACATAGTTTTATTGACAAAAAATTTCGTTACATGGAATGCAACCAGAAATTTTAAAAGGAGAGAAACATTCCACATCCCAAAATCTTTGCTACAACATTGTAACTAAATTTGGATATTAAGCCTATGTACCAGAAGAACTATAAATTCGTGCACAACAATACTGTACAAATGACATGAAGACAATGGGAGATCAAAAATAAATCTTGGCAGATAAACAATGGAAGCAAAGGTGTTAAAGAGTACTTGGCAAAGACCCCATCAATATAACATTGTCACTGTCCTTATAATCAGTCGTCTTTTCTGGTTTGGCTCGTGAAAATAATCCAGACAGGAATCGTCCGGTCAAACCAGAGCTGGATCTTGCCCCGAGCAGATAATCACTGGCTTTACGGCCTAGTACATTGGAGGGTTCCATCAGCTTGTCTGGGGCAATGCATGCCCCACAAGAACAGTTCTTTAGCAGTTTGAAGCAAGTTTTATGGAAAACTGAACCACAAGAAGCACACTTTTCTACTTCACCTTCCTGTTTGAATTATTTCACAGTAAGGATACTAAATGATAGTTTTTTTAAAAAATAAAAAATGAATGAGTACAGAAAGACAAACAGAGAATGCAAAAGAAAAGCTTTACTGGGACTACAAGAAAAATAAATTAGACTTTGGTGCTTCCATTTTGCAATTTGTCACCTCACTACGTTGTAACACATACTTTTTTACTGATTCAAATATTATTTATGTCCAGTGTAAGGACACCTACCTGGAAAGGGAAAATGAGTGAAGATGGGTCATTGCAAGCTTGTCGGGCATTGCATGGGACTCCCACATCACAGCAAATGAGGCACTGCTCTGTTATGTGCTCCAGGATTTTCCCAGAGACAGTCTCTACAATCACAGGTAGAACTGACATAGAAGTAGAACATGTAATAAGAACACAATGATAAAATATCATCACATGAGGGCGTGCATGCACATACATGAATATAGATAACCAAATTCAAAGTTTACGTTTTTCTTGATCTTATAAAAGGATAAATAGAAGCCAATAAGAAACTAAAACAGACAGGAAACAGAAAGTAGATTTACAAGAATCAGGTTATACTGTAAAGCTTCACAGATGGGCCTCCCGGTATCATAATACTTGCACGTAACTAATGTGAGGTAACAATTTTGTATTAGAATAATCGTACAGAAAGAAATCTAGGAACAATTGTAAATGCAAAATTGCCCACACAATAGACGATAAGTGTGCATATGTAAATTCAGATAAGTAACAAACGTTGATAACCTTTCCAACTGTAACAACGGGTAGGAACATACACACTCAATATGACTGGTGAACTGTAAACTGGAAATTCAAAGGTAATCAAAAGCGAACCTGCAAAGGGCCCTTTTGACAGGTCGATAAGGTCTCTAAGTGCAAAAAAGTCATTACTTTCAAGAAGGTATCTTCTATATCCAAGCCCTCTGTTGATAGTCTGGCGAAATGGGCAGCGAACATATGGGAGCATAATTCCTATCCTTTTCCTGACACCTGTGACATGTTGCAAGGCTGGCACCCTCGAAAACAAGAAAGGATTGACTGCACTCACACAAAGCATAGGCTGCAAGACAAGACTGATTAATAACTTCTTGCAGGCGACATATGTTAACCAAGAATAACAAAGCTTGATGACGGGACAAAGTTTTGGCCATGCATGAGTCTACTAACGTAATGTAGGTCTAAAGAAAGTCAACAATTCCATATTTTAATTCAGTGTCTATTAGTCACACCTTATCAGACATACAATAAGGCCACCTTAGGAACTAACAAACAAGAAAACCCAAACATTAAGTCAATATTTAACCAAGTAAATCATGTTTACTAGAGCATCACAGCAGAAATCCACAACTTTCAAACCCTGATTTTGACATCAATCATGTTTTCACTCCTGCAGTCACTAAATTTTGCAGTGTCAACTACATGTAGCTAAAGAATCACATATGACAAGTTGCAGAAAAGTTGTCATTTCTTAGTTACCTGCTCGTGTATAGAATCTAGGTATGACTTAGCCAACTGAGAAACTGGATACTGGGTAAAATCCCAATAATGAAGAACTCTCGCGGGTAAAACTGCAGTGTCATTAGTGTGGCATGAGGAACAAAACAATTGGCCAGTGTATTCACATAGTCGGGGCTTTCCCCACCCAATTGACTGTATTAAGTCTCGCATTAGTGTCATACCATCATTAAAAGGTGTATGGCATCCAGCACAAGAATAATGCTGTGCTTCTAGCAATTGTTTCAAAGTTCTGTGAGGCCGATTTTCAACTATGAGAGATATTGTCTTGCCTAAATCGGTGACTTTTTCTGAACCTCCCCTTATGTTTGTTAAAGTTGCCGAAGCAAATGATTTTCTTGATGCAGGGGAACTAGGAAATGAGTCACCAGGACTCAAAAACCAAACTAATGCACTTGGAGGAGCAGAAAAGCATCCAGAATGGAGGATTGACTGTAAGCACTCCTGAATGAGAACACTTCTTTCAGAGACAACATCAGGTGATGCATTTCCAAATAATTTTCTAGATTCTTTCTCCACAGAGGACCAAGGAGTGGGAAGATCAGTAAATAAGGATTTCAGTTGACGATACAGTGTATAGAAATCTCGATATCTGCGCTCAACCTCCCATTGATCCTGACCACTCCACACCCTTATTATATACACAGTATATTCCTTAACCCCAACCAATCTTTCACTAAGTGAAACATCTCCTCTCTTCTGCTTCGCACCAACAACTTCAACACCATCTATTTGTCGCTGTTGGGTGCCAACTGGGTAAGTATCATCTGTACCAGAAGTAGAAGCAGTTGACCCCCCATCTCTTAGAGGTAAAGACAGGTGTGATTGAAAGATGTTATCATACTGAGGGAACCAAGCACCGACAGAATCAGTTGAATCAAGTAAAATTTCTTCCATTTCATTAACAATCTCATCATAGAACTCATGATGTTCATCGTTTCCAGCCTGTCAAAAGAACAGAATAAGAAGTAAGATCATGAAAAGCTTTGCAAGCAGCAGGATCCACAATTCTAAAATATTCCCATCGAGAAACATAAGATATCAAAAAACTACCTTCACAATCTCTCTTTCACAAAACACATGGTGAGTTATGTAAAAGTTTGACAATACAATAACAAAATGAATAATGGCATTCCAAACTCCAAATGACCACAACCCTTCAAAATAAATGACGTAGATGCTAGAACTAAGGTATAGTACACAAAAAAAAAGTATTATTTGAACTGACTTTGATAATCACAGACAAAAATCTACTAGGACAGCGAACTAAAAACATTTGTGACTCATAATCAAAGACAAAAATCTATAAACAGGTTCAGTTTAAATTAAAAAGCTATTATTTATAAGGTCATCAAGAATCTAGAGAAGATGGTGTAGATGTATACGATGAAGACGATAACGGACACTAAAGTCACAAAAGGAACTGATAATGACCAATTCACAATGTTTTTCACCAAGATAATGGAAGCAAAAGCATTTTTGAAACATTACTCACGTTATTGAGGTTTTCAAAGAATTCTGGGTTTGCATTGCCAGAACAATTAGATGGATGGAAACCAAGACGACCGGTTGTATCAGAAAGTGGGTCCGAGTCTGCTTTTAAAATTTTGGTCTCCTCAACTTCCTTTTTTTTTGGGCAATATTGATGAATGTTTTCCTGGGATTCTGCTGGTGGACAACCACTTTTGACACATGAATCCATGATTTTCAATCCAGAATCCTTAGGTGCGTTAAGTGCCAGTGGATCTTGCTTCATCTCAAAGCCATCGCTGAGGGAACAAAACTTAGAAGGTTCCGTTGTGTCATTAGCAGTTTGGATATGATTTATTGGAACACAAAAGTCTATTGCATTATCTTCATCCAATTCGGGAGGATATTGAACTGTTGTGGTCACTGAGGCACCGGCATCACCTATGGTCAATTCATTGACTCCTTCAACCTGACAATTTGCTAAAATAATGTCTCCAATTTCTTCCGCTTCCTCCGTTTGTGAATGCTGATGATCAGTAGGAACAGCAGAACAACTAATACAAGCTTTTAGTTTACCACATCCAACTTGACTGGAGCCCTCATATTCCTCCACCAAATCTATCCCCTTCTCTGTATGATCAGCAATTGAAAACTTGGACTTCATAGAAGTGGAACCAATATTTTTTTCTTCAGTTTCCAGATCTTCTTGTTTCTGCTCCTGAAGTATATTAGAATTCAGGGAAGCCAGAGTACCTCCCCATGTTTCTTTCTCAAAATCATCCCAATCATCCGAACCAAAAGCTACAGATGAGTTCAAAAGCAGTGGATTGTCATACTCAATTTTTGCTTGCTCACTGAAATCTGCACTCCTCTGGAAACACAAATTCCTCCTATTTTCGTCATCTGACCCACAACCATACATTGAATCATCACCCTCAGAATGCTCATATCTGGAAGATCCACCATCCTCCTCCTCCACCTCCCCTCCATGAAATTCCAAAGACAAATCTGAATACATCCCACTTAAGCAACAATCAATCTCTTCATTGACATTAACCACTCGATCTAAAGACCCTTCTCTGGATCCTTTCCCAAAATTCAATCCAGTCTCCGGCCCGCAATCTATCGACCCCCTCTCACCTTCACCAATGTTAAAGTTCTCGTCTTCTCTAACTGCCAAGCCATTAAACAATCCACTAGTCCCCTTATTACCAGACGACTCCAATCCACTTCTGCCCCTCCCTCTAAAACCCTCCTTAACATGTCCTTTCAGCGAGTCCATAACCAAATTAGAAAGCGTTCGCTCATCCGGACCACCATCAAACGTCTGTTCTAAACTAAAATTCTCCAAACTCTTCAGCGATCCAAATTCAGACTCCAGAAGATCATTAAACGGTCCGATAGAACTGCAAATACTAGCCGTGCCCATGACAGAGTTCGCGCTACAATACCTCTCGAACTCCGACTCCCCACACGAAGAGTACTGCGACAAAGAGCCCGGCGACGCATCTCCGCCTAACGATCTCGGAGGGAGGGGCTCCGATGTATCCGGAGAGACGGGCCCTGAGACGCTCTCACGAGTATCCTCCCCGTTATTCATACGATCATTTTCGCCTTTAACTTCATCTAAAGAGCGATAAATAGAGTTTCCAACTGAATCGGGCGGTGGAGAAGTCGATTGGAGGGTGGAAATTTGGACAAAAGAGGAATTCGGCAACACTCAGAATTTCAAGGATGCTTTCTTGTGTTTTTGTTTACTTTAGTGTCTGTTTCGTGTACTGAACTAAAACATGTTGTTGTCTTTAAAAGACAAAATAATAGGTTTTTTTTTAACTTTCCTTATTTTATTTAAAATTTCTAATTCACCCTTCACATTTTTTCTATTGGCAGGCTTACGTATAAACTGGTGCTTAAACCTTCCCATCAAAATCTTAAACCCTAACTCAAGCCTCAAAGTGTTCAAGGGCACAAAAAGCCTCGAGTTTGGTCCAAGTAAGGAATGGCAAAACCAATCGAAGCAAGCATGGAAACCCTGCACCTGTTGAAATCCACCGAGGCTCCGTTATGGTTGGCGCCGTCCCCTTCGCTAGCCCAAGTGGCGCGTACAGCGTCGCAGCAACTCTTCTCCACTCTCAAACCCCACGTGCCTAAGTCACCGTTTGATCAGCTTTTGGTTGATGGGTTCGACGCCGAGCAAATTTGGCAACAAATTGACCTGCTTCAACTGCCTCTCTTGTCCAGCCTTCGCCGTCAAGTCAAGCATTGGGAGAGAAATCCGGAAGAATTAAAAACGACGTTGAAGAAGAAGAATGAAAATCTTGTGGAAGGAGAAAATAAGGGTGTGGAAGAGGAGGAAGCGAAACGGGTCGAGGAGGTTGGTGATGATGAGGAGGATGCTGATATGGATGGCTTTGATGATGATGATGATGATGATGATGATGATGATGATGATGTTGATGATGATGAGGAGGAGGAGGAGGAGGAGAAACAAGGTGGAGAAAATGGGATAGAGGATAGGTTTTTGAAGATAAAGGAATTGGAAGAGTATTTGAAGGATGATGAGGCTAGGGAATATGGATTGGATACTAAGAAGAAGAAAAAAGGTGAGCACATAGATGAGGATGACGTCGACAACGATGATGATGAAGAAGAAGAGCAAGAAGATGATGATGTGGAAGATGATGAGGTGATGAATGTAAATAAAGATATTTCTTTTTATTTATGGTCTCATTATATGTCTACTTCAGTTAATTTTCTGATTCTAGAGTTCTATATTTAACTTTGATCTTGAGAATGGAAACAAGAGGCTTTATGTTGAATGTGATTATGCAGCTTGGCACTTTTGATGATGGTGAGGATGAAGAGGAAGATGCAGACACGTTGGGAAATGCCAGGTCCTTGAGTTTTTTGCATTTGCATCTGATTAAAGAATGCTAGTCTACTTTCATTTTATTCCTACCTCACTGTTGAAACATAAGTTTATAGATGTTAGAATTGAGTTTTTTACCTTCTGTTCATGTCATCAGTATACAGTAGGAAACAGCAGTAGCAGAATCAGCAATTCTTCCAATTGCTTTATATGGTCAATTTTGAGGCTCATTTATGCATTCTTTTACATCAGATATGAAGATTTCTTCGGTTCTAAAAGGAAATCAATCACTAAAAAAGGGTCTAGAGAAGATTCAGAATCAGATGATGAACAAGATGATGACTCTGCCACCAAGGTAGTGTGTTGTGTGTTTGAAAAATTGCAGTGATTTGCAAAATTGCTATTTTTATTGTCTTGTGATGTTGAAAATTCATTTCTCAAATTGCATGCATATTCAAATAAATAACATCAGGAACTGTTGTTCTTGTATAGAAGAGAGGTGGTCTTTCTACGCATGAGAAGCAACTTGAGAAGCTTCAATCTGAAATAGGGCAGATGGAGAAGGCAAATTTGGAGCCTAAAACGTGGACCATGCAGGGAGAGGTAACTTTTCGTATCTGTAGTGTTATTCCAATAACTGCTTTTTAAGTTACGTTCATTACAATTGGCATTTTGATGGATACAGACTTTAGTTATGGTGTTAACCCTTTATACATGTTTTTTTCTTTGCCAACAGGTAACTGCTGCCAGCAGGCCTAAGAATAGTGCATTAGAAGTTGATTTAGATTTTGAGCATAATGCAAGGCCTCCTCATGTAATCACAGATGAGGTCACTGCATCCCTTGAAGATATGATTAAGAATCGGACTGTGGAGGTAAAGTTTAATGTTATAATAAATATCTACATGTCGCTATGATGTTGATGTATCACTCTTGACTTTATGTCAGTTGTTAAAAGACTGCCGTTAGGTGGTTATTAATGTCTAAATGATGCTCATAAACTGTGGTAACAATGCATCTGATCTTTCTTTTCGGGGCTAAGCTATGTAGTTATGGTCTGTTTGAGATCAATGGACTTGTGATACTAATTGAGCTTATAGTGCTAATATCCTACATTATCGTCTTCCATCCCCTTCCCTTCCCATTTTACCTCTTTTTTCTCTCTTCCAACCGGCATTTGATCTTTGTAACTATAAATTGTTCTCTTCGTCTGGCATGTCATAGGTATAAACGATAAATAACAAGGATACAAACAGTAGAGAATATCTATTTCTTATAGTTTCTATTTGTTTTTGTTGACATTCACAAATGACTCTTGCACCACAAGATTGAAAATATAATAGATTGTTAATATAATGAAAGAACTATAGGAACTTGTGTAAATTATGCTTGCATGCATGTCCATGTGCTAATGCCCATGTCACAAACTTTTGAAATTGCTTGTGTTATGGATTTTGATACCCAACACATAAAATAATGAAGAAGGAAAAGAAGTTGAAATTCATGTACACACAAAGAGGCCTAATTTTATCACTAACTTTGATAATATATTAAATGCAACTAGTAATATTCAAAGATTTGATTTCTATTCATTTAATATTTTAATTATACAATGTTTCTACCTCATGCCTTTCGATTTTCTTTTTCTTCATAGTTTGTTACGTGTTTGATCATTTCACTCTGGTGGATAAGCATTAGGGGATAACAAATTAAACAATGCTTAATATTTTAAGATTTTTTTCAATTTAATACTAAACTTTTTAAAAGTTTTCAATTTAGTGATTAAGCTTTTAAAATTTGTATAAATTAGGTTAAAAAGTTAATTTTGCTGATGTGGTGTATACACCAAATGCCATGTGAATGTCTATTTATTAACCACATTAGTAAAGACAATGTGTACACCAAATGCCATGTGAATGTCTATTTATTAACCACATTAGTAAAGACAACGTGTACACCAAATGCCATGTGAATGTCTATTTATTAACCACATTAGTAAAGACAACATTTTGACCTGATTTGTATGAATTTTAAAAGGTTAATCACTAAATTAACAAATTTAGAAAATTTATCACTAATTGAAAAAAATCCCAAAAAGTAAAGACACTTTTAATATGTTATTTCCATGCATTAGTGTCTCCTCTCAAACTAATGAACTGCAGTGTTGCCATGATGTTTCCAGGGGCGGTTTGATGACATTGAAAAGGCTCCTAGTTTGCCCTCTAAATCACCACGGGAGTTGAAAGAGTTGGTAAGCTATATAGCAGAAAAGGCAGTTTTCATTTCTCTTAGTCTAGAAAGCTAATAATTACTGTTTTTATTGCAATTTTCAGGATGAGAACAAGAGTAAGAAGGGTCTTGCTGAAGTCTACGAGGTTATTTCTCATGGCCATCATATTCATTTCCGCCCTGATAACATGTTCTATATCATTTCTGACTTAATAAAATTTCACACTCTGAATATGAAAATTCAATGCCCTTGTCTTTTCTGACTTTTCAAGCTCATGTAATTATTCACAGGAAGAATATGTACAAAAGACAAATCCAGCAGTTGCTCCACTATCTTTCTCGGATAACCAGAAAAAGGAGGTAATTTCTATAGATGATAATTTCTAAGTTAATGATTGTTGTTTGTTTGGTTTCCATATTTCTTCCCTGTGTACTTTGGTTAACAAGATTAGCTTAACTTTGTTGTTACTATTTTTCTAGGCCAGCATGCTTTTCAAAAAATTGTGTCTGAAGTTGGATGCCCTTTCGCACTTCCACTTTGCTCCAAAACCTGTAAGCTTCCCAAACTCCGGTACTTTTTTGAAAGGATACTATAGCATCTTCTTTTAGTCTAATTTGTTATCTTGATCTTAACAGGTTATTGAGGAAATGTCTATACAAACAAATGTCCCTGCACTTGCTATGGAAGAGGTAACATGGTTTTCATACCTTTCAGTTTTAGAGATTTCTTTACTTTAAATACATGCTGAAATGTTTGATGTTTTCCATGAGCAGATTGCACCTATGGCAGTTTCAGATGCAGCTATGCTGGCTCCTGAGGAAATCTTTTTGGGCAAAGGTGACATCAAAGAAGAGACCGAGCTTACACAGGCAGAAAGGAAGAGGAGGAGAGCTAAAAAGAAAAGGAAGTTTAAGGGTAAGCCTAATTGCACCGCATGTATTTTCTAACAGATTAGAGTAGTTGTCATCTGCTTTACTCTTTCATGTGATACCGAATAAGTATCCTTCATAATTTCATTTACTTTTACTTGAAAGTTTAAATTTCCTTTTAACGTTTACCTTCTATATGGGGATTACAGCTGACGCATCAAAAAGGATGGTAAAGAAGGCAAAGGACACCACATCCCTAAACCAGAATGATGGTGACTACTGTTCTTAAGTGACCTGTGTCCTACATTTTTCTTGCAAATTAACCCAAGTTAAGTCTCTTACCTCAAATCCTTCATTCAATTGCAGGCAAGGAAGACTAATACCTTTTGCATCATTACATCCATGTTATATGAGCTCCCAGAACCATTTTAGATCCGGTGACCTAGAAATTGTACCTGCTATATGGAGGAGAAGTAGGGTCAATGGTTTCCTTGTGCTCTTTGACAAATATGAATACAGCAATGAGACCCTGCAAACTATACTGAAAGATGAGTGGCAAATCTCAACGCGACTTGAAGCTTGCAACGAGATGAATTAAAGCTATTAATTTTATAGTTTTCTAATGCTTCTACAATTTTTGTTATGTAATCCTAGATCAACATTAGTCTCTTTGACAAAGTGTCATTTCTGGCATTGTTTTGTTAATTGATTCTTTCACTTATCCATTCTGTAGCCTTTGTTATGCTCTATCAAATTGAATGAAGGATGACCTGACAGAACTGAGAAATTAATAGCAATCAATCAATCAATCTTTCACAGAAACGCAATCTTTAGGCGACATTTTGGTGCCCGCGAGGTAGAAACGAGAGGCTCATCACAGCAAACAATGTGCCCTGGAAAACCAGAACTGTTAAGCTACACGATTTTTTATTTTTGAGAAAACTAACTACACGATCATTTCAAGCTGGTTCGACCTGCTTGGTGCTTTTACTGCTTTAAGAGATAATCACCAAGAGTGGATGTCAATTAACCATTTGGTTTGTGCAATTATTAATAATTTTAATGCAATTACAATGCTTGAAACTCTAGCAAACTTATGGTAATTAAATAACTACTAAACATAAATTTAAAACCAAAATTTTGCTGATATGCAAAGGATATTTGAGCGTTTATTCAACTTTTGGCGGCCAGCACAAGGGAAGAAAATAAAATGTGATGGCTTGAGCGATGGATCAGATCTACTTAACACTACCATTCTACAACTTTGTTCTCTTCAGCCCACGGAGACTCAATAGTAAAGGGCTATGCTTCCCCACAACTTAAAGACTTCATCTGCTCAAGTGCTCTTCAAGCCTCTCAATTGCAGCACCAACACCACTCTTCGCTGAATCTGGATGAAGAGCTTCGTTTCCTTCATTTGCTTTCTCTACAAGCTTCAGGTGAAGCCAACCTGTTGCAACAAACACCATTTCTGTGAGAAATATTCTTTTCCTGTGTTGAACTCCACAGTTAAATTTCTCGTTTCATTATGCACCCATCTAATCATAAAGGGTACTGTTACATGTCAAAACTTGACGCTCTAAACTTACATAACAAGCCTGCATGACATTAGGCCAAAATCAACCACACTTCATGGAGTTAATCCTATAAATAATATAGCGGACACCTAAAATACTTGCCAAGAGGTGTTAGCATGTACCAAGCGGGAAACAAACTGCAGCACCTAAAGCTGATCCAAGCAGCACATTCCTTGCGCGCCATCGCAAAGACCCAGGCACTAACATCCAGAAAACAAATTTAAGAAAAGTAGGTTAGATTCATTATAGAAAGAAAAAAAGGTTCAAAGAAATATGAAATGGCAGATACCCAAATTCCACAATGAGGTAAATAAGCACATCAAAGAAGCCAACATATTAGTTAAGGGTCCTTTACAGATCAAACCAAAAGTTGCAGCAGTGGCTGAACCGGCTCCGACAACATTGAAAACATCATGCACACCCCGTTGCTCAGCAAGCAAATTTTGCAGACCATAAAATGCAGCAGTGAACATGCCAAGCCGTACTCCACCAACTATCGAACCTCGTGTGACTCGAATAAATCTTTTCTCCATTGCATCTCTCATTAATCTGTACTGCTCACGCTTGTCTGGAGTGCTGCCAAGCTTCAACATAACTTCTGCATCCTTACTCTGACAAACATCAAGAAAGCGTCCATAACCTAATATGCATGCAGAAACATAACAAATTGCTGCAAATGACAGCACCTTATCCAACTAGTTCCAGACAAAGGCATAGAAAACATTTACCAGTAATACAAAAGAGAATAACAGCCCTTTCGTTTCACTTATGTAAATATTGCGTAAAATCCGTTCATGTAGATCCCTTATCATCTAATAACTGCTAAAAGAGCATAGAAAAATGATAAGATTTCCATTCCTCCTCTTCAACTATGCCAAATGAACATGTTCCTTCTTATGGTTTTCCTAAAGCTGTTAAACATTAAAACATCAATTTCTCTGAGTGACGTCTTGGCCTAAATATATGTGAATGCAAGTTCATATTGGTCTCCAATAATTCTCATAATAGCAAGGTGATAATCATTAACAGCATGCTGAAATCATCAGGTTTAACCAAAAAGAAAAATAAAACAGAAGCAAAGCAGTCATTTTTATGAGACCAAACTCACAACTGATGCAGCAGCCTCCTTGCTACCGCCATACAACATGCCTGCAAAGACACCAACCACGGTGGCCGTACCCCAGTTAACTGTTCCAGCTAATTTAGGATTCATCTGATCATATTCCACAAGAGGGGAAAAAAAAGTTTTATATAATGCAAATAAATGAAGTGGAACTACCTTAACTACAATAACCAATAAGATTCGCAAGAAAATTATAAAACTATTTCTCCATCAGCTAGGGTTTATTGGCATTTTAGGCAAAATCAGATCTCAAATAATAATTATTTGATAACTGCGGAGTTATTAAGGAACTGGATTTCGAGCAAAAATGAGTGGGATTTGGAAGAGAAGCTTACATGCGAAACCGCCTCTTCGGGCTTTTCAGTGGCCTCCATTTATCTTCACTTTCGGAAGCTAGCACAGTAAATTAGACTTCTCAGACTGATAAATATGAACTGAACAATCCAAGATATATCAGCTGAAGAACTGAATTTTCGCAACGTTTCTTGGGCAGCAACAGGAGTTATCCTCCTGGTTGGCTTATACAGTAGAACTTTTTCTCGGAGATTAACGTTTCTAATAGGGTAATTGACGGTATGGTTATTATTAAAAAAGAAAATTATCGGGCAACATAAAAATAAAATAATTTTAATTTTAATTATATTTTATTTTATAATAAAAATTATTTAAAATATATTAAATAATATACAAAA
>JANKYF010000006.1:61402244-61416685 GCA_029829435.1 Erythroxylum hondense
TTCGAATGATCATAACTTTCAATCCTGATATCGAAAAATATCATACTTCATGGCAATAGAAATCTCTCAACAGAAGATACAAGTTTCATGAAGATTATTTTATCAAATTCTGCCTAAATCATCCCAGAAAAATTTACCAAGATTTCAGCTTACAAATTCACTTTCTACTACTATTCATTTTCAAAATTTCAGATTTTCAATTCTCCAAAATCTAACACTTTCATTATTCATTTATTGCATTTCAATTCCATTCAAAAACAATTCATTCACTATCAATTCCATTTAAACTCAAAATACCATTTTAGGTCATAATTTATCATAAACATCAATAACAAAAGCATACACACATATACTCTCTCATCATCAACTTGCTAAATTCACCTATCTTCATCTCATATAACAATTTACATTCTTGAATTGTCTTTTTCTTTGCACATGAATAATTCACCACAAAATCCTCACTTAATGTCAATTTATACTTCTAAATTTCAAGAAAAGTTCGGGATCCAACACATAAAACAAGGGTTTAAATACCCTTGTGCAATACAAACCCTAACAAGGATAACCTAAAAAAAACCCTAAAGAAAGCCTAAAACATCAAAAAGGCTTTTTTGAAACAAATTTGCCCAAGAACAAATCCCACAAGGATTTAGGCTTCAAAACTAATTAAAATTGACTAGTCCTAGTCCAAATAGGATAAGGAAACAACAAAAATAGTAGGCTAACTTGAGAGGGGATACTTGGGTTTTTAAACTGGGCCCACACACGTGATTCCTTAAAATAAAACATACACATGACTTTTTTAATGAAGTATATATACACTTAACACAAATCAGTCCATGACAAAGCCTAAAAGAAGTCCACACGCCTTTTACAAGCTAAAATAAGCCCAAGCCCATTGATTAGACTTATTCTTGTGAAAATTAGTTAAGTGTTAGCCTTCTTGGTTTGATGCCTCCAATATACACACACACTTAGGCATCTCTTTAAGCTCTTCCCTAAGCTTGATCAACAAAACTTCTTGAAGTTTTTGTGAAACAAAAGCTTGTGCATCAATCTGAAAATGTGTCATGAGCTTATTGGAGTGTGACCTTGTAATTGGACCCATTGGCATCCTCAAGTCTCCATTGCCTTAGTGAATTGCATCAGTTGTGGATCAATACATTAGACAACCTATCAGGCTTCTGTAGAGCTTTTCATCAATCTTCTCAGCTCCATCTTCTATGTAAAACTTCTCTTTCTAATTCATTGGAGTTGCAGTTGGCTTACACTCCTCCAGTTTGAACTTTTTGAGGATTTCTTTTGCATACTTCTGCTGATGCATAAAGATTTCATAATGTTTTTGTTGCACCTGCACACCAAAAAAGAAAGACATCTTCCCAAGGTTTGTTATCTCAAACATATCTTTTAAACTTTCTTTAAACTTGCTAATCAGCTCCTCACTACTTCCGGTAATAAGTAAATCATCCACTTATAGAGATAGCACTAGCAGATCATTATCAACCTTCACTTAGACTTTTTTCAAAGCCCAAATTCAGCAAGTAAGAATTGATTATGCTATACCAAACCCTTGGTGCCTGTTTTAATCCATATATAGCTTTTGTCAACTTGTAGACTTTATCTTTTTGTCCTTGGATAGAAAATCCTTCTGGTTGTTTAATGAAAATTTCTTCCTCCAAGTATCCGTTTAGAAAGGCTAACTTGACATCCATTTGGTATATAATCCAGCCCTTTTGTGCAACAAGAGATAACAATAATCTTATTATGTCCAGCCTCACAACTGAAGCAAATGTATTAGAAAAGTCCACTCCAAATATTTACAGGTATCCCTTAATAACAAGTCTTGTGTTATGGTTGTTCACAGAATCATCGGGATTGAATTTGGTCTTATAAACTCGCTTGACTCTTATAGTTTTCTTATGGCCAGGTCTATCCACCAGCTCCTATGTCTGGTTCATTTCAATCATTTGAAGCTCCTCCTTCATTGCAACAATCCATTTCTGATCTGTTGCAGCTTCTTCATATCCTAAAGGTCTCGTTATAGCAACATTACACCTTTCATAAATATTAGAAAGTGACGTGGTACCTCTGATTAGTGCATCATCCACATTATCATCCTCCTCCTGAATCTAATCTTTTTGTCATTTTCCCAACTCCATTTATCTAATTGATAGAATTGGACATCTCTGCTTACAATCAGCTTTTCGATTCGAGGTAAGAAGATTCTGTAGCCTTTGAAACGAAACTATAGCCTATAAAAATCCCAAGTTCTGCTTTCTTGTCCAATTTGTCTCTTTTGACCTAAGGAATGTAAGAGAAACAAAAACAACCACATGTGTTCAGATTACACATCTTTGGTTTGTACCCATTTCATGCTTCAAATGGATTCATCTTTTGAACATCTTTTATAGGCAATCTATTTGGCAAAAACACTACTTTATTTGCAACCTCGGCCAAATTTTCTTTGGCAGCCCTTTCTTATGCAACAAGTATCTTGTCATCTCCATGATAGTTCAGTTTTTTCTCTCCACAATACTATTCTATTGTGGAGTGTATGATGCTGTCAACTGATGCTCAATGCTTGCAACTTCACAGAATTCATTGAATTTTCTTGATGTATATTCAGTTCCATTGTCAGATCTAATTATTTGCATCTCACACCCACTTTAAGTTTCTACCCAAACTTTAAACTTTTAGAAGAAATCAGCTACCTCATATTTAAGCCTCATAAAATAAATCCAACACATTCTTGCGTAATCATTAATAAAAGCAATATAGAACTTAATACCGTTCAGTGATGGTGTTCTTTGAGGTCCTCCAATATTAGTTTGAAGTAGCTGAAGCTTTTGTAAACCTCTCCAGGCTTTATTTAGAGGGAAAGGAAGTTTCGTTTGCTTTCCATATTGGCAAGTAGCATACGCAGAAAGATTGTCTTCAATTTCAGGTAGATCTTCCACAATATTGTTTTTCTTCATGCACATTAGAGCACCATGATGGAAATGCCCCAATCTTTTGTGCCATCGGATAGTAGTTGGTTCTTCCTTGTGTACATCAGCTTGCTCTTCTCCCATAAGGTCTAAAGCAAAGCTTTTGTTCTTCATTTTGACTTGGAAAATTTCATGATCTGATGTATCTTTAATTATGCAACTTTTGCCTTCAAATATCACCTTAAAACCTCTCTCAAATAACTGGCCAACACTCAATAAGTTCTGATTAATTTCAGGCACATATAGAACATGATAAATTAATTTCAAACTTGACTGCCCAGAAATTTCTACTGTCCCTTTTCCTTTGACTTCAATGTGGTCTCCATTTCCAATTCTGACTTTAGATAAGGTAGTCTTGTCAAGCTCTCTAAAAAGCTCATGATCATATGTCATGTGGTTTGGACAACAACAATCAATCAATCAATTTTCGGTTGAGCTACAAGTGACTAGGCATGATGTTGTAAAGAGCTGCTCCTCCTAAGGTTGAATCTCAGCTTGCTTGGCTTCTCCTACAAGTTGTCGAGACTTGCAGATTCTTTCAATATGCCCCAGTTGACCACACTTGTGACATCTTGTGTTTGGTTTCCACCAACATTTATTTTGTTAATGATTGGTCTTTTTGCAGTAGAGACAAGGTGGAAACGTCACATCTTTGTCGCTGTTGGTTGTTCTGCTGTTGCTACTCATAATATTGGAGTCGTGATTTAGCTTGAAGAGCACCTTCCACACGTGCATCTTGCTTCATAAGCCTCCTTTACTCTTGAGCCTGCAAAGCACTTACTAATTTTGCTAGAGTAGTTTTGACATATCCTTTGTGTTTCCTAAGAAGAGACGGTAGCTTCAGATTTTTCAGGATTTTTCAGGACTTGTGATCAAAATTTTTTGAACTATTCTGAATCATCAAGATCAGAACCAAGAAGTCTTACTTTGTTTGCAATGCCAAGGAGCCTGTCATAGTAGACTTTAATGGTTTAATCTTTCATCTTCTGCATTTCGAGCTCACAAATTAAGTTCAACACTTGCATTTCTTTAATTCTCTCGTTGCCTTCATACTCTTGCTTCAAAATATCCCAGATTTCCTTGCCTGTTTTCAAAGTCATGATTCTGTTGAAGATAGTGGAGGAAACAGCTGTAAACAAAGTTGCTTTGGCTTATGACTTTCTCTACTTCTTTTCTTTCTGGCTCTTGAGTTGTGCTATTGTCAGGTTCTTTTGTAAAGGAGGAACCACATAGTCTTCTTCAACAACTTCCCAAAGATTGTTTGCTTCAAGGTAGGCTTGCATCCGAACAGCCCATGCTTGAAAATTTGTCCCATCTAATGCCGGTGATGCAAGAGCAGTGAATGGAGTTTCTGAGTCTGCAAATTGATTACGGGGTTTTGTGATTTGTGTAGGGTGGGTTATGGCTGTGTAGCTTGCTCGTAGGTCCCTTAAGAAAAAAAAAAAGGGAGCTCTGGTACCAATATGTAGGCTTGAGAAGGTAATTAAGCACTAGTCGTAAAAGGCTGGAAGGAGTTGTTTTTCATGAAACATCAGACCTGAATTTATACAGCAGTAGGAATAACTGGTATGCTAAAAAACAGGAAACAATCTCATAAAATCTGGAAAAAAAATCTGCCACTATGGGATTACAACTTTTAACTAACTGTAACAGCTAATTTGACTGACTCAAAGACACGTTTTCAACAACCTCTAATTGACAAGGGCCTCCTGTTCTTCTGCTTGCTGTCATATAATGCTTTCGTATCATATCACGTATCAGTTAACTCTCAAGAAGTCTCTAAAGGGGAACGAGAGTCTTGAAGAAGAACATAGAATTTAAACCTGCCACAGCTTCACAGATGTTTATTTCCAGAAGTAATGGCATAGTAAATAGACAGCATGAAAACCAATAAATGATCATTAAAGATCCATGTATTTTACTCTCAACCCGAAGCTTAAGCTGCTGACTGAAATTTAGGAATATATCACGTGGTAACTCTTTACAACACAAGCCTTATTGTCTAGTATTTCTTAGCTTGATCCAGGACACAGATAAAGTATATGAAGCAGCTTCTTTTCATTCTTCTATACATAATCATCCAGTTCAATACGACTCAACGCTGCGCAGAGCTGTTGGCAAGGGCACCCGCATCAGTGAGAAGAGGCAGTAGTACCCCGCGTTGGTGCTTGTCCATAACAGCTAGAAAACAAAAAAAGGGAGGAGTGGAAAAATCAGATTGTTGCTTTATGGTATGGAATTTAGAAAAAGGAGATGAATCATTTAGATGATAGGATATGTTACTTACTGTCGCAACCGCCAATGTGTTTTCCTCCGATGAACACATTGGGTACAGTACTCTGTGAAGTCCACTGAGCTAGAGCTCCTTGGATGTCAGCTCCATCACCTTCATAGGAAAAGTAAGTCATATATCCTAGCAGAGGTGCAGATGTGTAACATTTGAGTTTTCATTCATGCCCCAAACAGATAAGTGATTTAACATGGCTAAGAATGGTTTCACATAAAATAAAATAAAAGGGAAAAAAAAACAGATGCGAATAGGATCCAACACAATGTTTCAAGTAATTAGAACAGTTGAGGAGATAATGTTTTGCTCTAGGATAGTAAAGTCTTTACTTTGCTCATCTAGCTCAACGACCTTGAAGCTTGCTCCTAATTGTGTCAGCAGCTGCTTGACCCTCTTAGAATATCCACAGTAGGTTTTACTGCAACCACAACACATAACGAAAAGACCGACATCATTAACAGCTTCGTTTGAAGATCAATTCTTGAAACTTGAAAGTAAAAAAGAACAGAAACTGTCTAATACACAATTCTAACACAAGCACGATCATCTGGAACAAGGAACAGTATCCAAGTTAACCTGAAAACGACCACAGGAGCAGCAGTGGATAGCTTTTTGGTCTTTTCAATTGCCATGTCCTTTCCTTGTTTGATTTTCTTGGTTGAACTTAAAAAGGAGCCCATTTCTTGCTGCTTTTAGCTTAGAAATAAATCACAGAATTGCAAAACAAAAGGTCCTCTGTCAGATTTGCTGGCAAGAAGCTGCTCTTCCCAGGTGGCTCTTAAGAGCCTACAGTCACCCTTCTTTATATGATGATCGGCTCCACGAAACGACAATGATAAGTAACCGGCCAGTCCATCTACTTCTTGGAAGGACAAGGTTAACCGCTTTTAAGTTTTTTGTCAGTTCTCTATTGTTATCGAGTGACCATGCAACTGTTGATTCGGCAATAAGATGTTCTGAAATTGAACGGTGTATTCTTACAACTTAAAAGTTTAGTTTTATTCTATGGAATCTTATACGAATTTCTCTGAATAGAAGTAAAAGTAGCTTTCGTGATACTCTAATTAAGGTGTAATAATACTGCTAAATCTTTGTTGTGCCTGAACTGCCACTAATCCATATGGAGGGCATATCTTCTACTTGTGATTTGGATCGCAGAAAAAACAGAGCCAGTCACATACAAGGCATATCTCAGTCTACTCGGAAGCATCTTGTCTAGCATGTGGAGAAATGAAAAAAGGAATACCAATGACGGGTGTGTCATTGGTGTAGGGCCCTTTAGAACCCTTTCTTTTTTCTATTAGAATTGGAAGTGCGGTGAACCTTTAAGCTTTCAACGTAATGAAGATAATGAAAAGGAAAGATAAAAGAGGAAGGATCAATAGCATTTAGGCCACTATTAGTTCACGTAATGAAAAGAAAGGCTCTAAAAATGCTAGTGGCTGCTAATAATTAGCAAAGTTATTCTTACTCTTCTTGGCTTTACACGACTCAGATTGATGCAAAGATGGCTTCTAAATCTTTATACAACTGGTTCGGTTTTGGATTGGAATCTGAAGGTGAACTATGGGATGAACTCGCACTCTTCTTCGTTGTCCAAAATCCACTCCATTTAGTACGGCTAGTTGAAGGATCGTTTGGTGTTCCACTTCCTTCTTTAGTGAAGCTTGACTTTGCCAGTTCTCTTAGTTGTCTCAGCCATGATTTATCAGGTGTTCCTGAGCTCCTGCTTCCCGAATTTTGGTTTCTGTCAGTAGAGGAACTAATCTCCGCCAAGGTTTCTCTTTCTCCCTGCCCATGTCTTGGCAATTTGTTTTCCAGGTTTCTGCTAATCTTCTGTGGAGCAAAGACCAGGAGAAATCCAATTGATGCAATTTTTAGACCAGTTAAGAAAGAATTCTCAGCAGCGTCAAGCTGCTTTGTCTGTCTGTACAATGCATACCATTCGTTGATCATATGTGCCATGAATCCAATTAAGAATACAACAACCATAAAGATCCCAAGTCTTGTTTCATCTTTGCTTGATAGTTGCTTGTCCCATAGAGCAACACAAGAAGCAAATACACCCACTTGGCAGCTATGAGAGATTATCTCAACCAACTGAACCTTTTTCTTAATGAAAGGCTTCTTAAGAACAAGGAAAAAGAGTTGAAATGAGATGATGCACAGTACAACGATTGTTGGAGTCTTAGCAGACCGGTCATCTAAGTAGGCACCGGCCACAATTCCCAAAGAAACTCGCTTTATCAAATCAAGCAGTGTGTAATATATTCTTAAAATTCCAAAGAGTTTCTGAATAAAAGGTGCTTCTGCATCTTCTGTTTCATCGTCAGAGGCAATGATACGATCCCCTTGCTTGGTAGGATTACCGCCAGAAATCTGTGAAAGCATGTATTTAGGAGGACCTCTTAGATCTTCAAACAAAGGACCTAGCATGACTAAATAAACAGATTTTGTTTGGTCTTTCCATGTCCACTGTCCTCTCTTTCCAGGTCCTAAAGTTACTCGAATAATGTCTTGATACCAATGAAATATCTGCCCTTCTTGATGGACCTCCTTGTACTGAAGTAGCTTACCAAGAGTAATTCCAACAGAGAGGAATAAAAGCACGGATAACAGCTGAAGTCCGACAGTAGTTAGGAGTATAATGCCTACAGCAACTCCTGAGATCGTACGTGCTAAAACAATGGAGCTGATATCAGCTGAAATTTTGAAGGTGCTAAACTGATGTTCCTTCTGGATCCATCAGTTTCAACTAAATAGGCCAAAATCATAGAGTAGAAAACTAGAGAATGAATAATGCTCGTAGTATAAACACTGCAGAAGTAATATCAACTCTAATTCAACTTTCAAAAAGAAAAAATATCAACAAGGAAAAAGAAGATATAAGGTACCTCTAACCACGACAGCTGAAGCCTTACAAATACAAGGTAATGCCAGTATCACAAGATGTATCTCAAATCTTGGGAATACTAGTGCTCCATAACCTCTGTCCTTTTCGGAGTTTCTCCTCTTGAATTTCAGGACAAATAAGAACAGAACATGTAGCAGCATCAAGCTTAAACCAATAAGAGCTAGCCAGAACATGCTTCTATCAAAATCCCTCCATCTAGAAGAGATGAAAGCAAAAAAGTTAGATCAACAAGTACTTTAATCTTCCAAGAAAATTTAAACTTTTAAGATAAATTATTAATTTCGTAACCAACCATTGAGTTCACAGTCAATATCTTGAAAGAGCCTCCGAGAAATGGTTGAACAAAGTAGCATGTCTATTTGTATGTACTTCTAGTATTTGTATGGTCATACAAGTATCTTTTCGCAATCTATCATACTCATAGGCTTTTCCACTTAAATGGTCTATTTCTTATCATGTGTTCTAGCAGTTTAAGAGTAAAGTCAAAGAAGAGAAAGAAATACTCACCCATTTGAATGTTGTGGATCCATGATGAATTCAGCTTGCGGTCTAATACTTTGCCTCTGAAGACAAACAAAGGACCCTTGCCTATGATTATCCATTATAAGTATAGGAAACCAAAAAAGAGCCATGAAGTATGACCGATACCTCAAAAAATGTCATGTACTCCATTGGAGTAAGTGGTAATCCATATATTGGAACAGCAATATTCAAATTTTCTTCTTCCTTTTGGATGCTCTGAGTAGCTCCCAAATTACTTATATTGGCAATGAAGGAATGTGGACTGGTGGATGAATTGGAGCCCACCATAATCGAGTCAATACCCCCAGTTTCCCATGGGAGACTGAAGTAGGGTACACTCCATTGTAAACCTCTTGCAAGCTCATAGTATTCAACTGGAAGAGTAATAGTCAACCATCTAGACAGTGCAAAAATTTGAATGTAGCATGCACTTCTCTGTGGAAAGAATAAAGGATAGGTTCTTATAGGTTCACAAGATACAATAAATTGACCATCATACTCATATTTCTAGTTCATAAATCCCACGTCAAGGAATTGCATTTACTACAGAATTCTCATGTAATTGACTGCCACTTCTGATGACAGCTTTTAAAATGCTTAAAAATGATGCAAGTGAATCAAATATTGAACATGTATAAATTGATAATGATGTGAACTATATTTGAAATATCAATGAAACGGGTTTCTTGGATTAAATTTCCTGACAAGGCTCAAACCACAATTTTCCCACCATAATGCTCTGAATCATCTTACTAAGATTGCATGTTTGATACAAGAATCATCTTATACCCTTGGCAAGTAGTTTGCAGAAAATTTTCAAATATAACTCCTGAAAAAAACTGAATCTTTTTGTTACTATTCCTTTTTCCATAGAGCAGAAAACACCTTAAACAACTCCTTAGGAAGGAGTATTCTGCAAGCTAAAACATGGAGATTCCTGAAAGTAACATTTTCTAATCCATGTTCAAGAGTTATCAAAGAAAATAGGAGATGCATACTCTGAGCATTACTAAGGATTTCCAATTATGAGGTCATTGAAGCATGCAACCTCAATCATCCACTCAAATTTTAAAGATGATTGCCAATTTCTAAATTTTGCGAGATAAAGAAGCTTAAGAGCAAAGATTTATTTGTCTTTTAAGTTAGATATCATACGAAAAGACTCCTTGTAGGATCAGATGTCGGCAAGGAAGATGGCCTTGAAAATGCTCCCACAGACAGAAGACTTGCACTTGACACCATCAGAAGCCCCGCAATAAAAGCTGTCGCTAGGAATGAAGTGGTAGCAAGTACAGCAACTACAGAAGATAGCATGGGGATAGAATCTGTAAATGGAAAGCATAATAGTGACCAATAAATCACCAACTGAAAAGAAAAGTTTCAAGGACAACATCTTCACAACTTGGGCATAGTACGAAGTTGTAGAACAAGCAAATTGAAGCAAAGATCCTTACAATGTCTCACTTGTAGAACATTAGATGCTAGATTTTTGTTTCCAGAAACATCTTCTGTTACATTTTGAGGAACATTCACAGATATGGTCTCATCATTTGCTTGTATCTCTGCAATGAACTTGCTTCGACTTATTTCACGAAAGCTGGATCCCATCAGAAACAATAACTAGATAAGAGTCCAGTTTAAGTATTTCTTTCCACAACTAGTTGTACCTTACTTTCCTGGAATATCTAAAGATAAAGAATGTAATCAAATTATTTTTGTTTGATGCTTGCACTCACATATGCATGGTGATGATCAAATAAGCTAGTGAAAATGGAGATTGCTAACATAAGTTTACTTACCTCTGCAGATGCCCCCCTGAAATTGACAGAGAGGAGGATTTGAAGCCAAATACAGGCTTCATGAAGTTCACAGACACTGGAATGATGCGTTCCCTTGTCCTTGTGCTAGATATTGTACTCAGTGCCACGAGTGGCCTTTCAGAATCTGAAGATCACATCTGGGTCCATCTTAGGAGGATCGAGTTATATTTTTCAAATCTTTTAAGTTCCAAAAGGTTGGGAAAGAGTGCTAACACATCATTTTCTCTACAACTGTTAACTGGTCACTATCCTTCTCCCTAGATTGTTGTAAATATTAATTGAAAACATACCATAAAGGAAAGTGGCGGGTGCAATAGGAGAAACTGAAGTCCCTGCTCTGCTTATTATAGTATTTGAATGGAGGGCAACAGTGATGACAGCCATGGAAGATACATTTGCAACCTGAAAGCAGACAACACGTATGGAGTGGGTACTGAAAAGTACAAGTAATGAATGTCAATAGGAACATGAATACAAAATAGAAAGAAAAATTACGATGTCCTCCAACTGACCTGAAAGCCAAACCTGCGGTTTCCCAGGGTTTCACTGTCAATAGGAAGAAGATCACCCTGACTTATGTTCAGAGAATTTAGGACTTCCACAGTTGAGTTAAGTATAGGTTCTGAGAAGTATAGATACACCTTCAAGTTCTTGTAATGGTTAGTTGCCTGCACTATTCTTGTTCCATCATTAAGTTGAAGTAGCTGTTCTGGAATGCGAATCCGTAGGTCAACAAACACGTTTCTTCTATCTGTAGAGGAAAGGACCAAATTAACAGAATAAAGAAGAATTGACAAAACGAATAAGGAAAAGCTGGGTGACACTCAATTGACGTTTATTTGTAAGCAACACAGCTGCTTTGATGCAGTTCATAAAACTTGTGATTGTAATTACTAGGAGATCAGAACTATTATTCAAATTGTAAAGAAAACAGGGTTGGAATGCTTAGTGTGACTTCAAATTGCCACTTGTCTGGTGACCTGAAATTGTTCCAGGGATGTTTCAGAGTAGAAGAACTTAAGGTATGAACAACAGAACTCACCAAAATGTACATGGAAACTTGAATTAGGTGCTCTTTTGAATCTGTTTCCAGCTGTGTCAGTACAGAAATCCTTATCCATTACCAGTACCACTCTTCCGTACATAACCTTAGGTGATAAGCTCACAAGAAGTGAATATTTCAGGTTTGGTTGCAAAATGGTTAGGGAATATGGGATTACTTCGCCAGCACCATAGACCCGCAGCTGTTACGTGACATATAACAATCTATAAGAAACAATTGAATCCTGTTGATACTATTCAACATTGATGAATATTATGAAGGCATCTTAAAATCAAACCATGACTATTAATAAACAGAGATATGAAAAGAAAAGGTTAATTAGAGACTAAAAACGAGGAGAAACCAAAATAGTGTTCAGGCATTCTGTCATAGAGCCAACAATGTGAAAGTGAAATAATTTCATATAAATTTAATACAATTTCGTAAGCACCTACTCACGTTGCAGGTATTGATAGATGTACATGCAAAGCCTCCTCCACCGGTACAGGTTTCAGTGAACGAAATATTTACTGAAACATTCCGAGCATTGGTAAAAGATGATGATGCAGTTATATATGCTGTTGGAGGCACTGTATCTGCACGGCTAAATCGTAAATCATCAGCAAAAACGTTCCTAAAGTTGCCATAGATACATTCATAGTCTATCAAAGAATCCCTGCTAATGAATCCACTTTTCATGTGAGTTAGAAGAAATGAAAACAAACTCTTACACGAGCTTGTTTTTATTCATCAGAATTCTTTTAATTAACGAATCCAGCATATCATAGCCATGATAATTTCTTAAAATGAGCAAATTCAACTGTATGATTATTAGAATCAGGGAAAAGAAAAAGGCGAGATTCTTTACCAATAGTCCAATCGTAAGTGGTACAGCTCTTATTCCGATTGATGCAGACCTCAAATGCATGATTTCCATCCAGCAAATTCCCATATAATACCTTTCCGACTCCACAATCAGATGCAGTGCCCCAATCCAGCTGCATGTAAAATTTGCTCAAATTGGATGACAATATTATAGTTCACACACTCTTAACATAAGGAAAAAGAAATGAAAATGAACCGAGCAGATAACGTGATTAATTTTTTTTAGCACAACCAGTAACTTCTACAGTAACAAACTTGTGAACAAAAGAGATCAAATTCTTCAACTGCTTCTTTCTCTTTTGCCAGATTATTTGTAAGAAAAACGTAGTACTTTGCTAGAAGAAGTGCACTTATAAGGGGCCAAACCAAAGGGGAGCTTAGAAACTCTTGCCTCATTGCAGAAGAGTACGTCTTACACAAATTCTGATTTCAAGAAAGCAGCAAGCTGAGAGAAGGAAGTACCTTGCAACTTATGCTACAGTTTGTGCAAGTGCTAACATTCCCATTTACCAGTACTTGAAACACAAATGTGGCCGTGTCACGATGTGAAAATGCATGGGGGGCCTTCAGAAACTTCACAGAAAACTCTCTATCTTGAGAGAGAGCCCTAAAAAACAAAAGTTGGAAAATCAAGCAAGACAAAACCAGACACAGAAATTTGATTGAACCCATTTCTGTGTACTCCCTGAAATCAAGTGATAGGCATGTAGAGGCAAAAGCTACCAGCAAATGGAAGACATTTTATGGTATTGAAGTGAGACTATTGAGCTAAGGAAAGAAAGACAAGTGCAAGAAAAAGGATAATGAAAAATGTGGTAAAGAAATTATGAAAATAATGGAAGCAGAGATAATGAAAAAAATGTGGCAAAGAAATTATGAAAATACGGGGTTTGATGGCTGACAGTGCATGAAGAGTGAGCTTATAGAGATAAGTAAGAGAGAGAAAACAAAGATTGTCCGATGAGAAAAAATCCATCGTATTCTTGTCGGGTTCTGCAAACATTTGATTAAATCACTGCAGCAGACAGGTCCAAAGTTGGAGAAAAAAATCAATTTCTATGGAGTGCCTTTGGGATTCATGCATTGACATCTGTAAGTCTCACTCTCGCATCACATGCTTGTGCAAGAAACGAAGATCATCATTAGTGAGATTCCCATGTGATGTGAGTTCATTAATTAAATTTCTGAACAATGGAGAAAGATGTTTCCACTAAGCAACTTAAACTCTGACAGACTGTGCCTCGATTGCTAAACGGAGTTGCTTGTTGAGAACTAGTGCCTAGTGGGCTTATCATGAACACTCGGTCTGACAAAGATTACTTTTTGTTAGGAGAAAGAAAGAAATGGTTAAATAAAAGCAGGCAGACAAAGGAGTCATCCATGACGAATGCTTTTACAAGAAATCTAAAGATTCTGTTTTTGTTTTCAATGATAAACGGATGCCCATAAAATAAATTAGGAATCGATTAATAAGAACAATATCAAACTTTACTATTATCTCTGTGAATTTGTTGAAAGAGACAACTGATTGACACTTACCTAATAAATCTGATCCTCACACCAGATGAATATAATAGGATAATTGTATTATTAATCTAATACTCGAGCATTATGGTGTTATCTAAATAAAAATGTGAAGAATCTTGGTACATGTAAGAAATGGAAGATAACATTTAAGTTGTGATTGTTCAAAGATTAAAAGGCATCAATTATTTCATCAAATCCCTAGTTTTTTTATTCAATTTATCAAAATCTCCTACATTTTTAGTCCTTACTAGTTAAAATAATTATTTTACTATTACACACTGTAAGTTAATAAACATATTATAAGAAAGTGATTAAGATAGTATTTATATAATAATTCACTTTATTAAAGTTATTTATATCTTAATATGATAGTAAATTAACTTCGTTCATCAAAATGTTTACATATTATGTAACAACAATAACAAATAAAACGATCACATTTCTCATTTTTCTTTAT
>JANKYF010000006.1:61724470-61736953 GCA_029829435.1 Erythroxylum hondense
CATAAAGGATAATAAAAATAAATAAATAAATATGTGCAAATAAAAATATAAAAATAATACATTAAATATAAAACAAAGTAAAGAATAAAAATAAAAGATAAAATAAATAAATTAATAAACAAACAAAAAAGAAGACAAATAAACAAGTTATTATAAAAAATTATTTAGACTCGGTAAGGAAATGTTTAGGCTAAATAACTAAGAGAAAAGTACTACCTATTAAATATTTAGGCTAAATACAAGATATAAGACTCGAAGAAAACAACTTAGAAGACCTATTGGAAAGAAAAAGACATCTTTATGTGAGATCCTTTACCCGTATCCTAGTACAATAAAGTTTTTTATTAAGGGTCACGTCCTTTGTAAATTCCAACGGAGTCATATCATTCTTGATCAACTCCCTCCAGTTCTTCTTAGACCTTCTTCTTTTCCTCTTATAGTTTACAAGTACAATATTCTAGCATCTTCTCACTGAAACATCAGGATATCTCCTCTTAACATGTCTGAATCACCTAAGCCTTATCTCTCTTAATTTTCTGTCAATATTAACTACCTTTAATTTGTCTCTTATAATTACATTCTTAACCTTATCTTTTCTGGTAAGGTTTCACATCCAACAAAACATCCTCATCTATGCTACTATTACCTTATGACTATACACTTATTCGATGGCTCAACAGTCCACTTTATAGAGCAAAGTCAGCCTAATTATTAAATGATAGAATTTACCTTTAAGCTTGAGTGGTGTCTTCTTACTACATAAAACTCTTGATGCAGTCCTCTATTTAAGTCATCCTGATCTTATATGGTGAACTATGTCTTTATCGATCTCTCTATTGCAATAGGTGATAGATCCTAGATACTTAAAAAACTTTTTCTTTGGTATAACTTTTGAACCAATCTTTACCTCTATATCAGAAGCTACACCATAGCCTAAAAGGTTACACTTTAAGTACTCAATCTTAATCTTACTCAATTTAAAACCCTTTCAACTTTAGCATATCTCTCAAAAGTTTTACCTTGGCATTGACACGCTCTTTTGTCTCATTCACTAAAACAATGTCATCAGTAAATAACATACACTAAGGCATACCTCCTTAGATATTCTTAGTGAGCTCACCCATCACTACTACAAACAAAAAAGGGCTCAACGAGGATCCTTGATGTAGTTCGATATTGATAGAAGAATGCTTATATCTCCTCCTATCATCCTTACTCTAATCTTTACACCTTCATTCATATCCCTGATTTCCTGTATATAGGTCATAGGAACTCTCTTAACTTCTAAACGCATTATTTCCTTAAGTACCATGTCATAAGCCTTCTCTATGTCAATAAAAATCATGTGTAAGTTATATTGTCTTTCTCTGTAATATTCTATTAATTGTCTAAAGAGATGTACAACTTCTGTCTTAGACCTTCCTAGCATGAAACCAAACTGATTCTTTAAGATAGGTATATCATTTCTCACTCTCTTCTCAATCACCTTCTACCATAACTTCTTAGTATGACTAAGTAATTTATATCTTGATAACTATTACTTGAGCTAAAACTGTACAGTTGAAATCCCCAAGTATCAACCAAAGATTGAAATGTCAATCTATAATGCTTTTAATCCTATCTTTAAAGGTTTTCCTTTGAGATTCCATATTTACTATGTAGAATTGCTTTAGTAAAGTACGATTTAGTTTGAATCAAAAGCATCAACAATTTTATAATTATAGTGGGGAAGCACAGCCCTTTCTAATATCTTAAGGCTCTTATTTATTGAGAAACTATGACCCTTTTGAGTATTTTAAGGCTATTATTTTGGTCAGTAAGATAGCAATAAAAATAGGCTACTCTAAAACCAAATAGTCATGAAGAGTCTTCATCCCTTTATATTTTTGAGCTAATATTGACATAGACAGGAAGAAGATGAGTTACTTGTAGCATTCTTCTTTTGCTTTCTCTTTGATTTTATTTTTGTAATTGTCCTATTATCATTTGTTGGATGAGTATTAATTAAGATAGGAAACTTTCCCACTTCTAAGAGAGAATTGGTGAGTTAGAAGTCTCCTTAACATCTTTTGTATTTTGCATTTTTTTCAAATCCTAGGATTTGAAATGTCGAAGGGTAACATCATTACAGAAATGTTTATGTTTATTTTCTTCTAGTTTAGAAATTGAAAGCTCCTTCTTATAGTTAGTAGTATCTTTTGAGTTGCTCACACGATCATTCTTTTTTCTCTTATTCCTTTTTCATTTCCTTTATATTTTCTAGAGGAATAGTTACCTATTGAGGTATCACCTCTTTATCATTCAAAATTAATGGTCTATTTATTCTTATTAGTTCATTGTATTCTCCTATTACAAAAGTTTTACCTATGCCTTCCAAACCTTAGGTGACCTTAACTTTAAGGTGTTCATTGACTTGTTAATAAGACTGAAAATCCTTTACTAGTTTCTCATCTTTGTTAAGTTTCATTATTTTCAAACAATTTTGATGGTGATAATTTCTATATAAATTCTTTAAAAGCTGATTCTCTTAAACTCGATTGTATTTTCATTAGGATGAAGAGGTTTGCCTAGAGAACTTGCTAGGTAACTAGCCATATAGTAAATCAGTATTCTAGAAGAATAATATAGAAGTTGGTCCATATTGGCATCATCCTTGTTTTAGTTATATCCATATCTAACCTCTATTTTAAAGCATTAGTAGTCTGCAAAAGATGTGTCAAGGAACAGTTTCAAGTATCTTAGAAGCACTCATTTTATTGCAAAATTTAAATATGAATATATTATTTCTATTTATCAATGTACCTTTTAATCCCATTTTCTTTCAGGTATTGTTTATTCAAAGTTGAACCTAAAAGAAAGAAGATCTTTTCTACATTAAAAAAAACTATATAAATATGTCAAAGAAGATGTTCATTTAAAGATACCAGCTTGTAGTAAGATGAAGGCCATACCTAAGGAGTAGAAGATACTATTGATGCATAAGCATTATCACCACCTAGAAACTTAACTAAAAACGAGGAGGAATATTTAAGAGAGCTAGAAAAGTTGGAGCAGACAAGAGCGGGATTAGAATTGGACACAACAAGAAAAGAAGATGAAGAAAATAATTATTTGCCAAGAAAAGCAGAGATTAGTTGAGAGAAACTTGATAATGTTGAACCAGAAGTTGGATATGAAAGAGTCATCTTCTGAATATGGGATCTAGAGTGATGTAGAGAAGATCTAGAGAAGAACCTGGCAATTATGGGAGGAACGGTAACTGAAAGAAAGGGATTCCAGTTTTATTTCAAAAACTAAAAGTAAACCTATCAGTTTAGGAGAAAAGGTTCCCAAAGAATTATTCAAATAGAAAAAACTTGAGATCAAATTTATTTACAAGATTCAGAGGGAAAAAAAAGTCATAATTGATAACCAGAGCATTAACCAAGGAGATGATGAAGATTGAAATGGAGATGTCAATTGATTCACCAAGTTGAGCAGGTGACCATAACGCTTTTATCTCCTGGACAGCTCATTCAAGATAAAAGAAACAGTTATAGAATACAACGGATAAGAAACTAATCCAAAGGAAAAGATACAAGTCTTGGATTGAGATGCTAAGATAACCAGATAATGATGACAACCTTCATAACCGAATGAAAAATCTCGTTAAAATGGAATAAACAATACTACATTTTGCTAGCTCAGATTAGATGAAAAGATGAGCAGTACAAATCATGTCTTAGTTGTACCTTAACCAGCTAGATGTCTGGAAATACAGTAAGAGTTATTAAAGAGAAATGATAAAGAAACAGATGATAAAATAGGAAACTGCAATATTTAAATAGCAAGATTTGAGTAATGAACTTTCAACAAATCTGCTTCTCTGATACTTCAGCATCTTGATCAGAATAACCCTGCCACAATTTTATGCTTTGGACAAGATCAATTCTCTGTGTTCATTAAACCGATTTGTCTCAAGCTCGAACGGGTAGAAAGGAAAAGGTGCCATGTTTTACCCTGGCAAGTGCAATTATAATTGAGCTCTCATGTCTCAATCAGCAATTATTGTCAACATGGAAAACCTTCATCAGAAAGCTTGAGAGTGACCAAATGCAAATGACACCTAGGATCTGAAGGACACTCAGGAGTGTGTTCAGGGAATTACTTATTTCCAAGTTGTGTGAAGTCATTTCAGCTCCCTTGACTGTGAATGACAGGGCCGTTACCAGTTGTGCTGCTCTGTTCAATTGGTGCAATCTATAAACCTGTACACCAGGAGCAACATATTTCACTTTTAGATAATCAAACTTGCCTAGATATAAGCTTAAATACTTTCAAAAAAAGCAACACAAGTGCAATTAAACATAAAAAAGAGAAGAGCCAAACATTATGTCAGTTAGGTCTTCACATCTCTAAACGCATTGTAAAAGAGTATAAAATGATATCTGTACGACTTCCCTCCCTTTTAGAGAAATTGATCAAAGAATAGGGCAGAGTTGCACTTACTTGAAAAATGACTGGGATTACAGGCCAAGAGGGTGACTTGCAATATCTTGCATAGCGCTCAAAAGCAAACTGAACCACAATCCCAACCAGGTATGGAGCAAGAGTGGCAGAAGCTGCAGGACCAGTCCATGGCCAGACAAATCCCATTGTCACCATCGGTATTAGAAGACTAAGTATCAGGGCAGCAACAGAAGATATCCGCTGGCCTAACTGCAGAGTTGGGGTTCCGTGCAATACATCATACTTGAGCTCCAATGGCCTCCTTAACTGGTCTATTAGCAGAAGAAAAACAGCAACACCACAATAGAAAAGGGCTTCCGTGAAGAATAGTATGAGGAAATCTGCATACGCAAAAATGCTGTTTACTGGAAGGAAAGAAGAAACCCCAACAACAAAAACAAACTAGCTCTGCATTAAATCAGAATCCAGATAATTTCACAAAAATGTCAAAAAAAATTGATGTGCATCACCTCCCCAAATTAAAAACCTAATCAACCGGTTAGATGCAAACAATACTTGGCACTCTTGTGAGCCAAACTTGCATCAATTCTTAGAACATCTCTATCAATCTTCAATCTTTTTCCTCGGCCAACTAACAGCAATTCCCTAACCGGTGTTTAACTCAAATATCAGCTAATAATACATCCATTACTTTCAGAAGTCCAAGGCAGCTAAATTCTGTTTCAAATCCCATTACCTTTATCAACCAATAAAGAACCATGTTCTAGTTGCTCAATTTAAACCCCAATAGTGGCCCATAAATGACTACCTCCATCTCTTGTTTATATCCCTGCTCGATTATTTTCCCTGTTGTTAGTGACTTTCTCTCAACAGTTTCATCCTATTTTAGGTCATCAAAATCTTCACTCTACTCTCCTTACTTTGAAACCAGTAATCTAATATAAAGTACCATAGTCTGATGATTCATACAGATATAAAAATGAAATAGAACATTATAAGCTAAAAGCCAAACTAATTCTCCCAGAAAACCCATAGTTCTGTTTCCCTATAGATCTTCTTTGATATTTTAAGATCAATAAGCTAATAGGGAAAACTTTGAAAAGACATTTAAAACAAAAATCATTGAGGAAGTGTCATTGCCTGTCAGCAAAGAATCCTCAAAAACTGTGGAGAGTATCTTTCGCAGATACAGGGAGGGGAAAATGAAGGAAGCCACAAGGACAGCTGGGCCCAAAAACCATGACAGGTTGTTCTGCTTCCTTTCAAGACTTGATATATTGACCTCATCATCCATTTTATATGGACAGTTGTAAAACGAGATAAAGCCTGGTTTTCCATTGGCTCCCTGAATGCTGTCCTGTGAATCGCTAGTAGAAGAGAGAGCTTCAGCATAGGGATCAAGATCTTCCAGCTCCAATGCATTTGGTTCAGCCTCAGTCAATTGTGGTTGTTCTTCTGTAGTTGCAAACAACACACTTTCCCTAACTGGAAACTTTCCCCTTAGTTTTATCGGGCTGTCTATGCAATGGTACAAGCTTTCTGTAGCTGCAAACAACACACTTTCCCTTGCTGGAAACTTTCCCCTTAGTTTTGTCCGGCTGTCTATGCAATGGTACAAGCTAACTAATCACCATTAACCAGTACATTATTAGAAATAAAAATTTATCAGCAATTTTACTTCACATTTAAGCAGAGTAAACCTGTTTACTATAGCACAACTGACCTATATTATAACTATTTATGTCATCTTGTAAAGTGCTTGGGTTACAGGTCAATAATACACTTGAACAAAAGATTCAGAGTTTTCAAAATTATCAAAACACTCTGAATTTAC
Source organism: Erythroxylum hondense (assembly GCA_029829435.1). Taxonomy (NCBI): domain Eukaryota; kingdom Viridiplantae; phylum Streptophyta; class Magnoliopsida; order Malpighiales; family Erythroxylaceae; genus Erythroxylum; species Erythroxylum hondense. The sequence continues at coordinate 61,730,754 of JANKYF010000006.1, forward strand.
CTTCAGCATTTCCAAGCTTATGAGAACAACAATGCAGTTCATCACATTGTTTTCCTGATAAGGACAGCTGGAAAACAAAAGAAAAGTTGTAGAAGTCAGAAAATTCTCCATGCAGCTTCTTAAACAGATAACCAGGAAAGGAAAGCGTAGCAAAGAAAACCAAGAAGTCACATAGCCAATCAAATTCACAAAGACAGGTTCAATTGTTCAAGCACTAGTCTACTACATTGTTAGGTGTCTCTAAATTAGAAAAAGAAAAGCATTGGGCCGGGTGAGCTTTAGAAAGCCAGTACATTAATGTACAACTAGGCCATTAATCAATGGCTGGGTATTGTAATGCGGGCCGTCAAGAGTTGAATTTTCATTTCCAGCTCTTCTTCCTATCAACCCACCAAGAAAAAACAAAAAGAGGTTATAACTTCAACCAAGTTAATGCATAAAAGAAAAAATTTTCTCACACACATGGGAGAAAGAGTTTGAACAACGCTTCCACTTATCAGCCTAACCCCAAAAAAAGAACAAGGAATAAAGGGGAAAAGAAATGAAAAAAAAAAAAAGAAGTCAATACTTCAAGAACGTTAATATACAAAGCAAAAAGAAAATCAACACACACGTATGTAAGCTTTGATCTGTCAAAGTTGTAACTGGACTACATAAATTAATTAATCTGCATGTTCTTTGTATATGCATCTACTGCAATAATCATCCCTTCATAAGCCACAACAGCATTTCCTAATTCTGTTTTGGTTACCAAAGATTGATTTTAGAATATTTTAGCCTTCACAGAATGCACCAAGATGTCAGTGATTTATCAGCAATTTATGTGGAGTTACAATTCAAAATAAATCGAGGAACAACAGCTTCCCGTCCCATTTAACAAAATGTGTTTACTGCAATACATGTAACGTCAAAGCATTGAACTACCTCCTAAGCAGACGCTATTAAAACCACAGCAAATTTACCCTGACCTAAAGGGCTTCTACGGGTAGATATCTGCATCCATACCATTTAAGCATCATCAACTTGGTTTAATAAGTCCGTTGGAAGTACAGAGCAGAATCTAAAACAACCATTTCAGATATGGATACGCCATAAACAAAAATTTCGTAAGTCAAACTGTAGCAACCATTTACAACGACTAGTAGCCAGAACACAAATCAATACTCAAATCACCAAGAAGAAAGCCGAAAGCAAAAGGAAAATCATGTTGCAGCAATCATCCTTGCGCATACAAGTCTCAGTGAAGCAGTAGAAAGAATTGAGCTATTGTCCAGAAGGATTTAAAAAAAAAAGGGGGGTACCTGGAAGCTTCTTTTTTGTCTTCTGCGATTGAAAGAAAGTGGATTCGCCACACAACAAACTGATGATAGATCAACTTTAAGAGCCATACACACTAGCCTCTTTTGTATTATCTATTCTATTCAAAGGTTATGACAATAACAGTCTGTACCAGACTTTGTACGTTCATATTGGCTGATTACAACGCATACCCAATTCATATGGAGGGATGGTATAGCTATTCATATGAGCTTTCTAGGATGCAAATACAGAAAGACACGACCTTGAAGGATTTTGGGACAGAAGTTGGATGGGCGTGGTAGGAAAAGCGGCTTTCATGCTTCTTATGCTTTTGGTTTTAAAGCAAAGCTGCAATTTTGGGCAAATCCTACCATTCCTTATATCTCAGCCTCGTACTGCCGGACCTACCGTACAGATTTTTCGCTTTTGTTCGTATTCGAACTTTTAGTGTCGTAAAGATTTTAGCATTCCCGTAACTCTCTTCACTTCAATTCCACTTCAACATGCATTGGCGGTTTGATCCTGCGTACTTGATTTGGTTACAAATACAGTAATATCTCCTTGTTTCTTTTTGGAGTGGAATCATTGGTTGAATTCCGAGGTTTAGTATGGGCATCAAAATCTCCTAAAAGCTCAGCTCAGTTCAAAGTTGTACAAAACTCTCTTCTGGTTGCTGTCACTAAATAAATAACGAACTAGTATCATTGTAGATGTAAGAGGTTGTCTTGCGGTAGGTAGCATGGCATCAACCTACGCCTTAACTTCCGATTATTACACCGGATATGCTTGACTTCTCTTGAGTTGGTAGAAATATCTTTAACTATTTTTCTTTTTTCCTTTAATCTGCAACATTGAAATAAACAAAAGTGAGAGAATCATATTCTCGGACTCAAACTTCAGGGAGTAATAACCTGAAGCCCTCCAAAGGTTGCATTCTATACCAAAATTTAGAACATCCTCGTCTCCATATATAGCTGTTTGCATGAGAAGGGAAGAACATACAAATTCCATTAATTACTCAATGATTAAGTTGAACACTTCCACTCGATAGTGGAACAACCAAAACATGCTAATACAATGAAATATGGAGGTAGGAATCTAGCACAAGAATGCCCTAAAGATCACTTAAATGACCAATCTGCCTCCAAAGTAATCCTTGACTTGCCTGAAGCAGCGACCCCAATCTAAAACTGGGGTTCAAGCTGGCTCCTCAAGCTCTTCAAAACAAGAAATTCTTTAACCTGTGGCCTCACCTAAAAATTTAACATTTTTCAAGTTAAATCAGATTAGCCCTCTTTAAAAACCTGATTGTCCTACAATAATAGGGCCATATAGATTCCACAAAATCTAGATATTTCTCCATAAGCCACTCTTCCAACACTTTAAGATTTTTCCTTGAGAACTCATCGAAGTCCATGTTTTTAACTTTAATCACAGGTTGCAGCACACGAGCTTTCACATCATCCTTCAACTTTCCCTGCTCAACGTAGCTTGCGGCCACCAGGTAGTAAGTAGGCAAATTCTTAATTACTTTAACTGTCTGCCGAAAGGTGAAAACATACAGTGCCCATAAACCCCGGATCATCTTGATGTAGAGAGCAACAACAAGAGGCCCTAATATCCACAAGGGAGTCAACTCCTTGGACACCTCAGCCCCACAAAACACATTGATCACCAAGTATAAAGGAATGCTGCATTTACAACAAAATATAAGTAAATTAGCAAAATCTTCGATAGACAAATGAACTATGAGTTGTTTTAAGTTATGCATGTAATGATCAAGAAAATGATTCGAGATGTTAAATACACTAACCAAATATGGCATGTTGCAGAAGAATGCTCTGCTGCTTAGTTGATGAGGAACAATCAAAACTAGTTATCAGTTATAACATTGATAAAGCCTCAGAACACGTTGGTTAAGAGAGCTACAAAGCAAAAACCTTGTTTCTTTTTCTTTTATTTTATCTCTCCATTTTTTATTTTTTATTTTTTGGCATCTGGAAAGAAACTATCAAGCCAATATTGAGATACTAAAACAGGAGGTAGTATTCTCTATACCCCAAACTCACCCTGCCCAAGTGGTAAGTTGAATCCAGGAACTTCATCTTGGAAAGGTGACAACCACTGAGGTAGCCTATCATCCTCAACTCTTGATTTTTTTTCACTTCCTAATAACAATAAATGTTTCAACAAAAATTATCCTTACTACCATTGTTTGAATTGTATATTGCATGTCTCATTTTTTACTGTCACTTCTGAAGTGGAAAAGGTGCCACAAGGATACAATATGTATAAGCAACGTGCAGATTGAGAGAGAGCAAGAAAGATAAGAGAAGAGCCAATCAAAAATCATCATACTCACAAAACTAGTAATGGTATCTTGATTGTTGCATCCAGCCCTGTAATGTTGCACCAAACATTCTTTAGAATTCCACCCCTTTCTTTGTCTTGAATATTGCTTTGAGGTTCTTGTAATTCTTCACTTGCTGAATGTCGTTTCAAAGTTCCATCCTCTTCCTCACATGGTGGTTGTGTGCACAACATATTCAACCATTTCTTAAACAATCTATGAATAGCAGGAGATCCATTGATTCCTTCGCCTTTAGATGTATGGGAAGCTGGCGCACTATGAACTTTGGGAGATTCCATTATGGTCTCCCCATTGTCTGTTGGCACATAAGAAAGTTTTACAGTGTTCTTTGAAATTTTGGATCCATTTGCTCTCTTTCTTGATTCATCATTTTGCGCATTACCTTTAAAAGCCCAAAATTTCGAAATCTTCAATTTGGATCCGTGAATATAAGCCCCTGCACTGAAAAATAATTCAACTCAATTTGTATGCTTAGCACTTGTATTAGGAAATGTCAATTGCCTCCAATAGAGGTGTATAGGTTTTTGTTAGCTCTTCCAATAGAGATCAAAGGAATTCCCAATTTCAGGTGAATTTACAGTAAGAAAGCTCCTAAGCAAGATATCAATTAGCCAGCTTTATGATCACATGTTATTAGTAACTGCATTAGGAAATCAGAGAAAGTGAATTCCAAAATTAAGGGAAATAAGCAAGCATTCCTCACCTTAAATGAAGATTACGCTTAACTAATAAACGCCTATCAGTTCGTCCAATCACTTGAAGTGTCGTTAAATGTTGCTTTAATTTTATTCCTCTGCTCCATGAAGATGGCCTCAATGGAAATGTTGTACAAGGACCCTAAAAGAAATGAAAGGAAGAGGCTAGCTATTTACATTGGGAATCTAACGATGGTATAGAACTTCTACAACTGATCAATCATACATTGGGAATCTAAAAGTATGATTGATTGTCAAACATTGGAAATGTCAAAATATGTAGGAGATTTTAAAGACCTAACCATGCAATTCTTGGGGATCTTCATCAATCAAGTCTTTAAGCATAAAAGTGTACTACAAATAAGGAAAAAAAATATTACATGTCTGATGATTTTAATGGTCGACATAAAAGAATTATGCAGACAAAATTAAACCAAATGCCACTAAAGCATTGAATGACCATTCTTCACCCAACTAGTAGAGTCCATCGATTTATTAAAAGGCCCCTATAGAAGTAAATAATCATGAAAATCATGTAGGGGTTGACTGAATATGATTAGGGAACTGTTGAATGAAGAATATTGCATTAAGAAAATTAAGATTTGTAGGTGACAATCCGCAAATTACTCTGGATTTCACATGGTAAGCAGATTGACAAACAAAAGCCAAATTTTCCAATTTTACCTGCAATTGATGGGTCACTAACGTCATCTTCTCCACTTTGACCCCCCACTCATTTACTCAGTAACCATGAATTCAACAAAAAGCTGCAAGATGCAAATGAATATCATGATGACTGAAAAAGGGTTCTCAGATTCAAGATAAAGATACAAGATTTTCAAGATGTTAGTCCATCTACACACATTTTCTGCATTGGCGCATGACCTTCCAAAAACAACCCAATAATGTCTACAGTTGCATCTGATAGGAATGAAATAAGTAAAATCCACGGATTAACATAAGCCAACTAAATTAAACACAAAGGAAATTGATCAAAAAAGAAAGACATAGAAAATCAACAAAAATGCATCTTCATTACTCATATTGAACTACGTAACCTAAAATATAAACAGAAAGAATAAACGACCAAGAACTTGAATTCCTCTCTGTTTGGTAACGACCAAGAACTTGAATTCCTCTCTGTTTGGCACTTCCATCCATTTCTCAAGCAGCCAAAGAGCGGCCAACCTAAGATAGGAAAACCTCTCCAGAGTTCACATAAGAGTTGTATTGCAAAAAGCAAAAACCTTGCAGATTTTCTTCTTTTGCAATTAACTGTTCTCCCATAGTTTGTCTCAGTAACCAGACAGAGAATCCAATTTCAAACATCCATAAAAGGAAAAAAGAAAGAGAAACGCTAACTATAACCAAAACCCAGAACGAGGTGCAACTCAAATTAGGTGACTGGAGCTGAAAAATGAGCAAAAAATAGAATCTTTACTAACCCATCGACTTCAACTCTCCAAAAGAGCAGTCTTTGTCTGGATATGACTGCTTGATGAGAGGAAGAAGAAAGACTCTCTTGTATTTGAGCTTCCAAATTGGATCGCTGTGCATAAAATGGATAGAGGGGATAGATAAGTAGATAAACTGAGGAGGGAGAAGGAAAGAGGTAGACAACAGTACAGCAACAATTTGATTGGGGTTTTGAAAGAAAAAAATATATTATATATATAATTTAGAAACAGGTTTTCATTGGTTAAGTTAACTGAAGCTCTCCAAACTTCACGCTTCAGCAAGATTTACATTAATTGTCTTTATTACTGTGTGTGTATATATATATATAAGGATCGATAATCATAATCTAATATCGAATATAAATAACAAAACTACTC
>JANKYF010000006.1:61755155-61769832 GCA_029829435.1 Erythroxylum hondense
GGAAAATGGTGATTGATGGAAGTTGGAAGTTATAGCATGAAAGGAGCCACAAAAGAAAAGGGATCAAAATTACCCCTGGTCCATTGCCTGCATCCTCACTATCTGTCGTCTTTACTACTGTCTGTCGTCTCCGCCACCACCTTCGTCCTTACCACTTGCATCACTGCTACTTTCACCTATGTCGCTTGCCACTACCTGAAATCGTTTGAGTTTGAATATGGTTCATTTGTTTAGTTGAGGAATTTTAGGGAATTGATTTGAAGAAAACAAGTAGGTAAATTGGAAATATTAGTTAAACAAATTAGACTGATCAAATAAGACGGATCAAAATTTTGAGTCAAATAATTAACATATGTGGCTTAACATTGCCACATAAGTATTCTTTGATTGGTCCACGTATCTTCATATTGCCACATTACCACTTTCATTAATTTTTTAAACAAAAATTGTATAAAAGATTTTCCTTATGAAACAAAATATTTGTTTTCAAAAATTTTAAATAGAAATTTTGCAAAATTTTCCCTAGGTACATAGATATTTTTATCTTTTACCCTATAAATAATTATTGAATAACCGATTATTCAGACCAAAAGGACTTATTGGATTTATTGGCACAACAACACAAGTACGTTTTGTAATTAACTAAAAAGTCATTAATTGATTACTTCCTCTTTATTACGAATAGTAATCATAGCCTAATTATCCAAAATAAACGATTATTGAATAAACGAACATTCTCAAACCAAAAGAATTTATTAGATTTATTGGCATCACAACAAAAGTAGGTTCTTTAATTAACTAAAAAGTAATTAATACAGAAGCGATTGGTGGAGGTACGAAATGGGAAAACTGGCCCGTTCCAAACCAGATCAAGCTGGCGGGATGGAAACGCTTCTCTTTCTGCGCTTTCCTATTCGTGATTAAGTTGATAAAATCTAAAAACTTTCCAATGTTCAAACCAACATTACATAATAACGAGAGTTTTTTTTTTCATTTTCAGGTTTAAGAAATTTCGTTTTATTTCTAAAATGTAAAATTTTATATAAGAGAAGGAAGAGTTGAAAAATCCATATATTTTCGGGGCTCTGAATGCACTAGCAGGATCACAAGCAGGGGCAGATCTCAAGAGTTGAAAAGGGAGAGCTCCTTCATTTGAGATCACCGCCGCACTGCGCAGAGGATATCAGCAAACACAAGCTGTAACCAAATCACACTGTTAGGTCAGTCAGTATTTAGAAAAAGAAAAACGAAAGCAGCCATTCATCTTAACCCCAATCACTCAACTTCTTCCTTTTCCTCCTTGTCAGCCTTACAGTTTGCTTTCTTCTCGAGCCCAGTTAAATACACAAAATAACTACCCGAACTAGAATACCTGCATGGTTGAGGGATTAAGCCACATACATATGCAAATCGCACAGTTCCTGAGAAAACAAAAACTCACAGATCTCATATACTCATTCTTCAGTCATATCGACCATCTAGCCGGACACCATTAGTCTTCCGGCCTTGAAAGTTACCCCCACCACGCCTTGAATGACTCTGGCTCCTCTGGCTGAACCTTGGACCAGAATTAGAAGAGCCATCTTTGGGAGGTTCCAACTCATTGGCTTTGGTAGTGTAGTGTGGCCCAACTGGCTGATATTCGTAATGTCTTTGCCTTTCCCGGTTCACATTATGTTGCCTTTTATCTTTCCGGGAAACAGTCCATTCCCCATGGGATTCTAGGCCAAAATGACTGTTCTGGTTTTCATCTTTGCAGAAGCCTAAAGGGGTGTACTGATCATTTCGACCATCTACCTTTGAAGGAGATTTAGGTGGGCTACCAGGATGTCCTTTATGAGTGCCCACTTTCTTTGCCTCTCGAGGCCCCATACTTGATGTGTCTACCAAGTTTCTCTTTTCAGACACAATTTGTTCATCCCTGACTACAGGCACCTTATCAGCTTCATGTGGGAGTGATACCACACCCTGGCTTCCAGAATTCTTTTTATTGGCAGCACCAGGTTTGACACCATCCTGACCACCATTTAACCTGCTTCCCCTTTGATTAGTGGCCAAATAGTGATGTGATTTAGGTTGCCAGTGAGAGGTTAACCGTTCCGCAGCATCTCGGTTTTCTTTTGAAGGACCAAATGCATCTTCTCGAACCATATCAGAGGATGAAGATTGGACACGAACTTTCTCAATGTCCCCATTATTAATTCTCCTCTCCCGTGAATCATGATTGTGTCCTGCACTTCTGTGTTCATTGTATGATTGTCGCTTTCCTCTGGCTGTCATACCCTGTTCTTTCACAACAGTAACAACTGCTGGAATGGGTTCCTCAGGAATGTTCCAGCCATCAGTGGCATTCCATTCATCTGAATACCTCGGCTGATCTTTCATAGAAATCACAGACGATTTCTGCAATTGATGATGCTTAGTCGATTTTTGAACATTTCTACTTTCATTAGAATCTGTTGGTTCTACTGAGCCCCGTTGGTGCCATGATCCACGCATTTTTCCTGGCCTATTTTGCCGATCTTCCACTTTTTTTGACTCCAGAGTAGAACCTACCTTTGCAACAGATGCATCAGAAGTTTGAGACCTTTCAGCACCACAACAACCTGATTCAGGTCTTCCAGGAGGATGGTCAGTTGTAACCTGAATAGCTGGAAGAATCCATGATTGGTGATTGCTTCCCTGCTGAGCCATTTCCTTAGCAACAGGCTTTGGAATGTACCTCTCCAGTTCTGCCCTCTTGTTTTTCAGGCTATTCTGAACTGGTTGATGAATCTTTATAGATGGACCAAAAGTCTCAACTGCAGTTTTCTGACTGACTGCATCAAAAACTTGAGTTATATTTTGCGACCGAACTGGAGCCCAGACAACAGCATCACCACTCTGGAATTTCTCTGTTAATTTATTAGCATGCATAGTTCTGGGCAACCTCCATGCATGCTGATATTTCCTCTGGTTCTTTAAATGGGTATGCACTTCCTCATTGGGTACAGGTGAACGCTGCTCTGAAGACAGGGGTACATCTTTAGAGTCAGTCTGAGCCTGAAGTGATCCAGGATCCAACTGAGGCTCAGAAGTCCTCTGTTCATCACTTTGAACCACATTTTCCAAAGCAGGTGTATTTATCACAGCGGATAAGAACTCCTCTACTCTCTGCTTGCTTTTTACATTTTTATTCATCTTTCCATTATTTGTTGAAGACTTGCCAAGACTTGGATTCATGGGCTGCCTTGACTCGACGTTTAAGGCAATCTCCTTGCTATCCTCATAAGAAACTGGAGATTTAGCTGTCACACCAACATTACCACGGCCTGCTTCAGAAATAGTGGTAGAAATTAATTTTTCAGTAGGGTTCTTCTCTGATGGACTTTTTAGCTTTTGTCTGTAACCCATGTGATTCTGCTTGGCAGCAATGTTATCAGGAACATGTCGGAGACTATTGCCAGTTGAAGAGTCTGAATGAACAACATCCTGTTGCAACGACTCCGATTCCTCAAGCAGCACAGGCACCACAGAAGGAGGCTTTGGTTCCTGCATCACTACCTCAATGGACAAAGTGGTAGATTTCTCAACCCCTGCAACACTGTTTTCATTGCCCTGCTCATTAGCATTTCTGTTGAAAACCACAGTAGAGTTTGACTCCCCGGATTTGTTACCAGCCAAAGTTGATTGGGCTGGAGCCACAACATTCTTCTTATTAGCAACACCACCAGCAAGAACAGTTTCTAATTTTGAAATTATGCCATCTCCAGCTTCCGTATGCCTGTTCAACTCTTCCAATTTTGCTAGAGCTTTGGCCTTTTCATCTCTTGTTCGTTCTTTCTCCTCACTCTCTCGCTGTTGGTGATGTTGCATGGCTACCTCTCTCATCTTAGCGCGCTGATTAACAGACTCAATAATCAGTAAGAGGATATTCACCTGACAGTAAAAGTAAATAAAATGGAAAAAAAAATACAAGCCACCTGTGCTTGGCTATCACAAGCATTAGAAACGGGAGGCGGAGACTCTCCATCCTTTTCTTGAAGAAATCGACGAGAATTTTCAGGGGCCCCCACTGATGTATGGCCTCGCTGATAAACAACAGAGGCACTTTCAAAATCTGATGATACAACACCTGGTCGGTCTGTGACCTGAGATTTCCTCCAAAATCCACCAGTCTCTTCTGCATTAAGTCTTCCACTACCATGATAATCAGCCCTACCATGCATGCCACTAGCAGATCTGAGAATCTAGGTATTAGCGCATTCTGAAGATTGGCATTTCAGATGTATGTCCAATTAAAGTAAGCAAGTCATAAACCCACCTGGTGGTAAGTATTCCATCTGCAGCAGTTGATTGAAGGCTTCTATCCCCAGTGGTCGCATGGTCTTCATGTGAGGCACTGTTGATAAAACCAACAGTTCTATGCAGCGATCCAGTATCCATACCAGAAGCTTCACTTGAGTTGTTAGTTCTAGCGTTACGAACTTGCAATGTATTCTTAGACTCCAACCTATGGGAAGTGGATTTAACATCAAGCTTTCCATCAGAAGCACGAGCCTTAGCATTCAAACCTTCTATTTTCTGAATCAGACTGGGATCTTTTGATGTTGATAACATCTCATGGAAAGTAAAAGCTGAGTGATCTGCATTTTCAAGTTTCCTTGTTGGCCAATCATCAGATGACTTGGCATTTCCAACCGTTTCAGGTGCCTTGGCTTTCAAAGCCATACCTCCTTCATTGTCAATTGCCTCCAAAGCTTCTTCAGCAAGTGCCTTTCTTGTGCACATTCTTTCATCCTTGTTCTCTCCTCTCCATCCACTCTCCCATGATGAGTTCATGGGATGATCTGCCCCAGGACCTGATGCATTAATTGTCACGGACTCATTCCAATTCTGTTCATCCTTTCTTTCCCAACCATCATGCTGCTTGAGAAGAACCTTGTAAGGTCCTCGAGCTTCGTGAGGCTTCCCAGGTTCCTCCTGTTCTGAAACCACTGATTTACCATCAGGGCCAAATCCAGAGTATCTACCATGAGGATTGCCAGAATCAGGGACATCTTGTCCTGAATAACCACTAAATGCAGTAGGGCCCATGGCCATTGTCATAAGTGCAATATTGCGTTCACTGGCACCATAGTAACCCATAGGAGGACCATAATATGCATCATGAGGCATATGAACAGGATAAAAGCCAGGCCTAACTGGCATACCAGTACGAACATAAGGATCACGGACATTAGGTCTCAACATTTCTCCATTTTCTTGATGGGGTCTTCTGGGCCCAGCTCCTGGAGGAGGAACAGGCTGTTTGTTCGCAATTGCAGTTTGGGGCATTTGTGGACGGTAATACGGAAATGGATCCATGGGAAAACCACCTGGTGCAACTGGTGGACCAAAATTTGAACCTCCCGAAGGCCCTCTGTACCAAACACCACCTGGATGATTATTTACAGGAGGAACGCACCATGCATCGTAATGCTGAGGGGGAATATTAGAATAAGGACAGAGTTGAGGATCACCATGCCACTTCTCCACACCAGCTTGGGCTCGATCTTCACCATATATTGTATCCGCTTTTCTCAAAGAAGTTGCAGTTTCACTTCTGAAGTTTCCATGTGTAGACACATCAGCTGAAAAAAAAAACCAGAACTATCAGTATAACAGAAATTTCATGTAGGACAACTTTTGACTATAGGTCAAAGCATAGTACAAAGAAACAAACCTACAGAATTCTCGATCCTCTCTTTCCCTGCCATCACCACACCAGAAGACGAGCTAGGCCGCCTATGATAACCATGATCTGAATCATAAAACTTGGTCAATAAATCAACAAAGGTATAAAATATTTAAAAAATCCAAGATTTGTAGAAAGATATCACTAAGGAGCCAATCAAGAATCAAACAATTAGCATTGTGAATGGCCAGAGATTTTTTCAAACATCGTTGAAAAAAACAGAATAACAACCACATTTGAAAATGCCAAACCAATCATAAACAGTGCCAATAACCAAGCAAGATTCACTAGTAGCAAAATTTAAAGCAATATTCAAATTTCAACCTTGGGAATCTGGGTTCCTTCCAGAAAGTTCTTTTTCTGAACCAAGAGTAGGAAAATCCACAGAAATCAGAGAAAAACCATCATTTTTGGAAGATTTCATTCCCTGAAGTGTCATAATATCCAAGTCAGGTAAGACATTGATTTTCAATCAGCTTGACTTTAACATTTCAGATAACCATTAATAAATGACGAATATTTGAAATCAGGGTAGAAGGGAGAGGAAAGGGGCAACATAAAAAGATCAAATAATAATTCTACCTGACATAAGGGGTACTTATATAAAAATGATTTTATAGTTCAAGTGAAGTAAAATTCATTCAAGCTAACAAATTGGCAAAGTTGCATTCAAATCCTACAATTCACTTAAGATACTAAACAACACAAGCTACAACTTATTCTTCCAAAAATTAATAAAATGCATATGTCCCACAGATAATGAAAAATATTTAAATTAGCATTTCAACAAACAAATTTTGGAATTAGAAGATGAATCCTCAATTTGTACCAAACAAAAGAATTGACGTTGAGCCACCAAATTCCAAATCCAATTTTTAGCCTTAAACTTCAGAATTAGCAGGCACTAAACACAATGCAAATCCAAGCTAACCCTACAATACTAAGTGTAACAAAAGTGATGATCTAAACCACAGACCCCCTAGAACACATAATAACAGAGGAATTCAATTAGTAAATGAAATTAGCAAAAGCAGTTTTGATTAAAAAAACCCATGATATATTTCTCATTTGTGAGCAAACTTGTGGAATGATAAGCTTTTTCTTTTGCGACTGGAATAACTAATAAAGCAAATTAAGGTGCTCAGAATTCATAACTTAGAATTCAAAACCATGCCTCCATATTTATGGTACAATAACTAGAAATTTGAAAGTATAGTTAGGTCACCTCCAATCAGCGTCTAAATACAGATCTAAACGAATGTTAAAAAATTGATGACCGCAAGTCAAAATAACACTTGCAAAGAAACAATAAAAAGTCACGGAAAATGGAACACAAATTGATTTAATGGTAATAAGTATCCCATTACTCGGTGTGTTGGCTAAAATGCAGACTATATATTCGATTATAGAATAGAACAACATATAGATTTACCTCTAGATAATGAGAACTACAGTACATAACCATTCAAACGAAAAACTTATTAAGGACACCATACCAACTTTTCTGATGCACTACTTGCACCCCATGCTACAGAGTTATCAGGCAAAGGCTCAGCAAACCGTGATAATTGTGAACTACCAGGTCTTGTTTCAGCACTACGAGGACGTGATGCCGCAAGTGATGCCTGATTTGATGTCAATGCTCCAGAAGCTGACGATGGCCTTGAATTCAAACCCGAGACATTAGTAATAGGTTCATGGTTTATGTCGCTACCAGCAGTTGATGGTCGAGTTCCACTTTCACCAGATGAAGGGCGGCCACTGAGAAGGCTTGGAGAACAACCATTAGCATTTGGAGACAGAGATGAAGTTCCCCAAGCATTTGATGATGAAGATGATGATTTACTGCCCCAATTATGGGTTCCCCTGTCAATTGCCAGAGATTAGTCATTTCAAGTAGAAAGGCAAAAAAAGAAAAAATATCCCCACTCAAAATAATAAGTTTGACAACAAGTTACAATAACTGAAGACAAACAAAAGAAACAAAATAGTAAAATATAGAAAATAGCATGGTTAGATGAAGTACTCACTTTGGAACGATTTCAACATTTGGATCCAAACCATGATTTTCTAACCTTGAAAAGAAGAGATAGAGCAATGCTAAATTTAATATGAAGAAATATGTCACATGATCAGAAAAATTTTAGTGGAAAATTGAATACCTCTGGCTGGGCAAGTTTATTGGTTTAGGGACAGCAACTTTCCCCAAGACAGTCATCCCACCTCTCCTCGCAGAAGCCCATCTGCAACCCACAACTAAGAATTTCATATATATGCGTTTCACATCCTTCAGGAACATCCTAAAACATCTAATCTTAAAAAATCCAATAAATGTTCCTACCAAAATGAAAGAAATTCAAAACATGTCTAAAGATAAAAATCATTCACACACCTGTGATCTTTATATTGTTATGCTTACTAATTTAACAACACTGAACAGTTGTCCTGTTTCAGCGATCATAATGAAATTACAATTTGGTAAAAGTGCAACAGAATGTATGCTAGAAAGGGAAAAACATTGGTACTCACACACATAGATCAAGAGAAAGTTCCCACAGAAAAATAATACTCAACATTGAAATGTATTTATGACTGGTATGAAATATCCATTGATCACTAAAGATCAAAGATATTATACACACAAACTTGATACTAGCTTAGAGTATTAGAAAAAAAATCTAATATAACATTAAAAAATAAAATAAACTTTTCACCAAAAGAGAGAGAAACAAATTTAAAAGATATGCAGCAATCAAAGTCCAAATCATTATATGATTTTAATCAAGAAGAGGTTAGGCATTACTAATTTCTTTCACTCACTGGTGAGTACGTAGATCAGAAACAATAAAATAAAAAACAAAACCCAACCCAAGACCATGTCACCCAAAGATGAAGGCTCAAAAGCATCCAAGAATCTTACATATCTTTTTAAGTACTAATAGGTGAATCATGTTTGCATTTTAATTTTGATCAAATGTAAATAGCAATAGCAAGCCAAATCAAAATTACATTTATTAATTTCAAAAAATTATTTTCACAAAAAGCTAAAATACTGCATATTAAAATGGAGGCAGGGAATTAACTAGAGAATAGCCTAATAACTTCCTAAAAAGTCGACATAGTATTGTATCTGGCAAGAAAAATAACGTATACAATAAAAAATGAATAGTTGCAAAAGGTATGCAAACATAAGATCAGCATACCTGCGCTCTCCAGCCAACATGCTCGATGTCATAATTCAGTTCTTTTTAGCAAGGTCATCCAACGATCTTATCAAAAGACCTGTCAATTAAAATGTCCATAAAACTCCACCACGAGAATGAATTAACAGAACAGAACAAACACGTAAGAGCAAGAAAATTAATCATTGGAGACGAACAAAATATTCAAGCAGATCAAGATGCAATAACATCACTCATATATTAAAACAATAGGTAAAGAAAGATATCAAGGTTCAGCAAAAGAAAATTAAAACCACTGAAACAACGATGCACAAAAATGTCTAGAGCCTCACAGCTACTATACACAATTTCTTTAACATCTTGTGTCTCCGTGCATTTGCAAAAATCAGGAGTTCTGCCCATAAATTGCTAACCGCTAAAGCATGAAGTTAAGCACTAAATAGCTCAGACAAAATTTCGTTTCACCATTTACATTACAACTACTGTGTGTCGACATTTCTATGCAAGAAAATCCTAACACCTTCAGAGAGTGTCCAAGTAAGTACTAAAAAATACTGAAGATATGTCCTCGACAACTGTCCATTGAGATTCATACACCCAATGAAGGTACAAATAACAACATTAAAGACTCACTTTCTTCCATAATATCGAACCTTCCGAAAGAAAAACAACAGAAAGAATCAGAAAAAAAACACATTTTTAGACAATTAAATACGTAAAACAAGCGGCGGAGTAGCAGCAAGGAGCAAAATTGTAAAGCACGGAAAAAATAAATAATGATAATGACAATCACCGTTTCGTTTTCTCAGGAAACAAACAAACGCCATAAACATCAACAAGCACAGTCTAAATGGCTAATATCTATAAAAAAAAACAGTCTAAATGGCAATGCCTAGAAAAAGAACACCAATTGCCTTAGACAAAACACTTAAAAATTTTCAATTCATTTTTCAATTTATATTCCTTTTAATGTGTGTGCATGCGTGCGGAACTGGAAACCCTAGATATACAGAGGTAATAGTCCCAATGAATGCGTTGATTCGAGGAGATAATAGACGTAGAAAGTACGATTGATGGGAAGGCCTCGGAGGCAGTGGAGAGCGGGAAAGATATCGGCGAACAACAGAAGAATCGATATAAAGAGTGGTGGTAGATCTCTAGAATCTAGATCGGAGGAGAGAGAAAGCTGATGAAGAAGCAAGTTTGCCGGTAATATTTGACAGGGATCTTCGAACCCGAAAGTTTAAAAAATAAGTGAACGTATTTACAGAATACTAACTACTTCTATAATAGAAACTTTGTGATGATAATGAGTAGGAAAAAAAGATGCCGTTTATGCAAAACTCAAAATTCTACATTTCTCTGTCTTTAATATGCGTGACAAATTGGCTTAATTGGACAATGGCAAGTAATTCCAATTGAACTTTTTATTAAGAAGAGGCGCCCACTTTGCGAAAGTGTGTATAATTGAATTGAGTCCATGATAGTCATTTCTTAATTTTAAGCTAGTAACAATAGTTTATTTGATACACATTTAATAATTATACACTCTTTATTCAATAAAAATATAAAGAAAAATTTAGAATTCAAATTATTATTTGTGTAGTTACATGTTTATTATACTTCTACTTCTAAACTGAAATTGATTTGTGAGTAATCTTTAATAAAGAGTTGGCCTAAATGGTAAAATGGAAACTGTCCTTTCTTTATAAAACATAGTTTGAATATTTTGATTTTAATATGCCAAAGATTGAATTTAAAAATTGTGTTTTATATTCATAATACCAAAAAGAAAAGAGGTAATACAACTTTACATAATAAAGTGAGGAGACTAAAATTTCTTGTTAATAAATAATACAATAACCTAATTATTCTAGTTCATCTTAGATTAAGACTTGTTTGATAAAAACATATTCTGAATTCGATTTTTATTTAAAGAGGAGGAAAAATAATTTGTGTAACCCAAACGTTGTCCAAAAATTATTAAGCTATTGAAAAGCAAATTATTTTTTTTAATTTGCGCATAATATATTGTTGTTTACATTCTTATAAAATGATCATAAAGTTTTAATTTCTTTAATTTTGTTAAGAATACATGATATAATTTTGTAAAGCCTTAGATTAAACAATCTCTATTATGTTAATAAAAAGTTCAAAAAATCTAATATATTAAGACTAAAATTTACTCAATCCATTAATTTTTAACAAATTCATGTTTAATTAGCCTAAAGAAAAAAATATTGACCCAGTTGCTTATTTTTAATTGTATAGGTTAAGCAGAATATTCGTACTAACTATATCAAAACTTGAGAATCACATGTGGTGCATTTGAAACCAAAAAAGAAAAAGAACGGAGATCAACTGGGAAGCTGTTGGACCCCAAAATTTTTCTAATTGATGTTATTAAGCATGAATTATGTTAATTGTGTGATTATGGTTTAGTTTGATTACATTGGGAGTATTAGTGGTTAATTGAAGTGCATTTGAGTTTATTGTGGTTTAAATACGATTATAGGGTAAATTTGTGTGAGGGCATTTTAGGAAGACCACTTAGGTTTGAGAGGTTGGGGCATTACTTGGAGGGGTAAAATGGTCTTTACCCATCTCATTTAGACTTAAGAGTAAAACTTAGAAGGAAAGAAAAGAAAAGGAAAGGAGAAGAGAAAGAGGGAGACTTGCCGTAGGTGGAGGAAGAAGGAGAAGATTTAGGGCTTTCGATTTCTAACGATTTCCAATAGATTTGAAGCGATTCCCAGTAAGTTTAAGTCCCCTTTAACCTTGTTTCAGTTGGATTAAACCCTAGGATAGCTTGGTATGTGTAGAATCAGTGATTTAGGGTTTTTGGGAAAAAATGGTTAGAAATCTTTGGGTTGTTGAGTTTGTGACGGATTGGAAGTTTAAATTGGGTTAGAAATGTAGTAGAGGACTTGATCTAAGGTTTAGATGAGTTGTTTTTGTAAATAGGAAGGATTGAAGTCGGAAAATGCTGGAAAGTTAGGTTTCAGAGTCGTTCTCCAGGCCCACACGTTGCGACGTGTGAATTAACGTTCGCCGCAACGTGTGAGGAGGAGCATGCCGCGACGTGCGAAGAAGTGGTGTTCACTGCGGCGCACACTTGTTTGCACGCTACGACGAGCACAGGCTGTTCGCCGCGACCAGCGTGGCTTTCGTCGGTGCCGCGGCGAACGTGTCTTCGTCGCGGCAAGCCCCCTGTTCCAGCAAAGAGGAATTTTGGTATTTTGGACATATCTTTGGCTGCAGATGCCCAATTGAGGTGATTTTGGATTCGTTGAGATCTAAAAATAAAGGGCTACGAGTTTATGATGAATGGAAGTTTGGGTTTTGCCTCTAGAGATTCGGGAATTTAAACGAAAGTCGAATGTAGACTTTTAGTATTAGCACTTTTGATTTTCAAGCTTTCTGAATATTTCTTTTGGATATTGATTGAATGGAAACTTGGTTTGTTATAGGAAACCAAGCCGACCTGATCCAATCGCAAGAGGAAGGACAATAGTGAGTCAGATACTCAAGCGTTATTAGGTGGGTAATGTACTTATAGTTGTTATGTGATTAGGCAAATTCTTGCTTATGTGTGAATATATGTTATATGTTATGTATGTGTAAATGAATGATTTGATTTCATATACCTTGAAAGAAGCATGAAAATATGATTATGAGCATGTTATGCCTCTACTTCGGTCATGGCATTTTGAATAAATGAGAAGCATGAAAGCATACCATTTGCTAAAATGATTCTGAGCATGATTATGTGCTTTTGTTTGGCCGAGAGTGGAACCATTTAGTTCGTCACTTGCACGTCGACAAGAGCCTTCTCCTGGCTACCCGCTTGTGGCATATAAGCTCCGAATGGACTCATTTCGTTCAGGGTGCAAACTTCAGTTTCTCCCTTTTGTTTCTATGAAACCCTCGAGCCATTGTAATGTGCATTGCATATTCGCATTATTCATTATGAAGCATACATTGTGACATGTTTGTGAGTTGAATTAACTATGTTGAATGCGTTTATTACTTGATTAGCATGTGAGAGCTAGAATTGATGTAGGTATATCTATAATGTATATACGTGCATATGCTTGAATTTGTGCTAATTGCCGATGGCTATAATTATGTTAGCCACTGAGCTGTGTAGCTCAACCCAATATTTCTCACTCCTCAGGTGCAGAATGAGACAATCGTTGATCTTCCAAGGCATCGGAAACTTCCAGATAGTTAAGAGCATTGCATTAAGTTAGTATTTTGGTCGGCCCGCCGAGCATGTCATCATGGAGCATATTTCATGTATTTTGGAGTTAGACTTATTTTGTATTATGTATGGTTGATAACACTTGTTGAATTTCTTTTGGATTGTAATGGCAGGAAGCCCCTTGGCTTATGGGGTATTTAATGCATAGTTCGAATGATTGTGTGTATGATATTTGTGTATGAAATTGCATGCGTGAATCGACTTTTGTATGGATGTTGGAATCAGGTCCGACGTTTTGGGTAGCTTGTCGCGAGCGAAGCCCGAGGGGCCACCTCGGGAGTAAGGTTCTGGTACCCGGGCCCAACATGTTTGGTATCAGAGCCTTAGGTTATATGTCCTGGACTTAGACTGCATAGTAGGATGAATTGTGTGGTATATGATTATTTATTGCATTTGATTGATTGCAATATGTGACATACATATCATGCATACATGTAGAAATTAAGATGTACATATAGCTAATCCTTAGTGTTTACCTTTGAAGGAGTACGATGCCACCTCGTAGAAGGACACGGGGAGTTCTGCAAGGATCAGTTGCACCTGACTCTCCAACTAGAGAGGAGAGGACTAATGAGTCGGTAGCCCCAGGGAATGCTGAGGCTTCTGTAGGGCTAGGTATGTAGGAAAATCCCGGGAGGTACATCATATGTACCAGGTGCGAAAAACAAAAAAATTTTGTCGCCGGGATCTTCCCGAAGGCCAGGATCTATGTGTCGGTATGAAGACTCAAACCTAAACAGCCAATAGAGACTGTCTCTAAAGGTATCCACGCAGAGATCAGAAAACCTAACCGGGACAAACCCTTTGACCCGGGAATAGCTAGAACAGAATAAAGGCTGCTAGACCCTACCTCTGTCCTCTGGAGAACATGGATTGAACGTTGGAACCACCTTGGAGGAGAGGAGAATTCGTGACTCACCAAAGAGAGGAAGTTAGATAATCATCTTTCTAATACCTTAACCCTTAAGGTTTCGTTCCTCACTCTTCAAACTCACGACTCCCATGCTTCTCCTTAGTCTTCTATCTGTTTCTCTTAAACAAAATAAAGACATGGAGCAAGTCTAGGAAGTGAGTTCGTGAGCCATCATAGAGATGAAGATGAGATAAGCCTTATTATTACTTAACCATTAAGTATTTTTTGGCTATCTCATCTCTCTCCTCTCTACCTCTCACGCACGGCCACCAAGCTATTTCCATTGGTCCCCTTTCTTTTGTCTTTAACACATTAAACACAATAGAAAAGCTAAGCCAAGGAGAGCTCTCCACGTTTGTGGACATATGGCCTTACTTTCATTAAGGCATTAAATGATAAAGGTTTGACTTTTCAAACCTTATCATCTCCATTCCACTTTCCAACGACAACCATGGCTAATATATATATTTAATTAATTATTTATTTATTTAATTAATCAATTAATATATATAATTGCTAAGGTCCAGTCCAACTGGGGTCGGTCCTACCGGCCTACCGGGCCCCGGTGCTGAAACAGCTCCGGAAACCTTTCTTAGCAATAT
>JANKYF010000006.1:61989044-62003602 GCA_029829435.1 Erythroxylum hondense
CTCCACATGGCATAGGTACATAAAATTAAACACATAAGGGTTGAGAAACCATCTAGGTTACTCACCTCTGAACTTCCAAGCTAATGCCGGGAAATCTCACCAATATCTGACAATCTGCGCTCCACTTGAGCCTCTAAAACAATCAGAATAAGCGAACATTACTAATTGTACAATTTCCCATATTTAATAATGCATATGCGACAATTCGATGGGTACAATTCATGTTATGACATTCCCGAACCTATCCCGAAATTTCCCGATCCCAATTTCCATTCCCGAATTTCTAATCTCCAAATCGAATTAAATCTATAGCCAATTGGATCACCAAAATCTAAATCCCAAATCCCTAAGCCTAAAAACCTTAAAATCCCATTTCTCCAAATCAAGCTCCCTCGCTTGCCGCTGCGAAATTCCTTTCGCCCGCCGCGACGTGCGCCGCTGCTCGTCGTGACGTGCGAAGAGCAGACGCTCACCGCGGCATGCTAGCTGCTCGTCGCGGCGTGCGACCCAAGTCTTCTCGTCGCGGCGTGGAAATTAATTATTCGCCGCGACGCGCGAAAGGAGAAAGGCTCGCCGCGGCGTGTGAACCCAGAAACTCATCCGAAACCCAGAAATTTCTCAGATTTGCAGATTCTCATTCATTCATTTCAGTCTAAAACACTCCCAATCAACTTAATACATTAAAAGCAACTCATTTCTAAACTTAAATCCATCAAATAATCATTATTCCACAAATACTCAAATTCAAGATAACATTTTTCTCAAAACCTATATCATCCGAAAACTTCTAGCTTTCTAAA
The DNA here is from genome assembly GCA_029829435.1 of Erythroxylum hondense. Classification (NCBI taxonomy): domain Eukaryota; kingdom Viridiplantae; phylum Streptophyta; class Magnoliopsida; order Malpighiales; family Erythroxylaceae; genus Erythroxylum; species Erythroxylum hondense. The sequence continues at coordinate 61,989,845 of JANKYF010000006.1, forward strand.
CAATTTATGACTTGGTTAAATGATCAAATCAAACAACTTAAATCAAAGAGGAGTAGAAACTTACTTGATTCAAGCTTTCAAACTTTCACAATACACCAAACAACTCCAAATCTCAAGCCTACGAACACCCACGACAAACACCTCTATCTCCACCAATCTCCATTTCTTCCCAAATCTGATGCTTAAGCTAAGTTGAAGATGAAGGGTAGGACAATTTAAGGGAAGAAATTTAGAAGGGAACACACCAAATGAAGATCCACGAAGGAAGGAGGAAGAAAAATCAGATTTTTTCAAAGGAGGAAGATGTCGTGGGTGGGGGCAAAAATCAAAATTAGGGTTTTAAATAGAAAAAGGCTAAGGGCATGTATGGCACTCCAATGCCACATGCCCAACTGGGGTCTAAAAATTCCGATTCTTATTCTAATTTTTCTCCCAATTTCACAATAACCATGATTAATAAATCCTAAAAATCTTAACTCCAAGTTTCTCGGATCACATATCCATCGAATTCGGAACCGGAATCTAAATAAATCAGTCTCTAAGCAAATTTTCCGGTCCGAGCCCAAAACTCTAAAAATTCTCGAAAATTCCCTACAACTTCTCAAAAATAAATAACACATATTCCTATACTCCAAGTTCAATTTTCAACTTCCTAACTCTCAATTCTAATTCCAATTCCATTTCTCACTCTCAATTAACCTAATTTCTCCAAATTACCAATTTATCCGAATCGAATCGGGAATTGTCATACATGAACGTACATATGCTTATGCAATACTAATCAATTATCAATCATAATAGAGACTATATGCATATGCAATTGCCAAATTAGACATGCACCCAATCTTAAACCATCCGAATTACCAATATGCCCTTCATATTGGTAACGGGATGTTACACTAAACTAGACAATTAGTCAAATGATGGATAATATTCAAATAAAATGTGCATTATAAGTAATTAAATCCCAATGTATATAGCTAAGTGGGAAGCTTTTATAATGCTTATAAGATCTACAAAATGACATTATATGAAGTTATAGTTTTACAGTAATGAGAAAAACTCATAATCTAAATAGAATTTGATGAAATTTTTGGATAATCAGTGCTTAAGAGGTTTTATATGGAGTTTGATCCATTAAATAATGGTTTTTATGTTAGTTATAGAAAAATAATTGGGTTAGAGGGATTTTTTTTAAGACATCACTCAAAGGTGGGTTGTTAACTACAAATGGACGTGATGAAAACAAACATTTTTTTTAATAATTTGGACTATAATTAAGGAAGAGATTTACCAACCATGATATTGATTTTTGAATCTTCTTAGTGAAGATTTGGATATAAGTGAGAACACATAGACTTTCATAAAAGTTGATTTTTACTTGTTCATGCATATCATGTAAGTTTTAAATAAAATGCATTTAACATGAGCCATTTAACTATTTACACTATTTCTTCTTGAATTCAGTTGTTATGTTGGTTTCTTTTATAATTTTAATACTTTTTATTATTTACCCTTTCATTTTAGGTAATCAAGGTTTAATGGAAGCATTTAAGAATATCTTACCCAAAGCTAAGCATAGAAAACTTATTTCACATGTCTATATTAATTAGTCCTAATTACATAAATCCCACATATATAGGGGTTTATTTTAAGATAGTGAGTTACGTGACAAAAGATAAATTCGATAAGATAATGAAGCAATTAAAAATTTTATCAAAAAAGGCATATGTTGATCTCAAATTAAAGGAACATAAGACTTTTGTAAACGAAATTGTAAGGTGAAGAACACAGCGTAAAATTGTTACATATCAAAGACCTCTAATGGATACTTTTATGAAGCACGTATTAAAAAAGCTTGATCAATGTATTGGAGAATATTTTAGTCTTAACAATTTTGATTGAAGAAATATATAACATCTTCCTAAGTGTGAGGAAGAAGATGGTGGTCACATAATAGGCTAAAGGACATTGTACCACAAAACTAATGTGAATTTGAAATCTAAAGTCGCTCATTTCATAAAGAATTTCATTAATGACTTACAAACATGAACTTGCCAATGTTGACTTGTGTGATTTGACATGATCCCATTTAAGCATTCAGTAGCTTTATATCATATAAAAGGAAGATATTGAAGCTTATATGAGATGATATTATATGCATGAAAACTATATGAAGACTTATCAACGTCCTACATAACTCACAAGTGGTATTAAATTTTGACCAAAAATTGACGTACTACTACCTATTTTACTTTCTTTGATAAAGAAAATGTTTAAAAGGTCAAAGAAAGCTAATAGAAGGGTAAAGATGAAAAGGCAAGGAACCAAAATAGAATGAACAAAGTATGAACAATTATGGGATGCTAGCATTGTTTATAAAGTCATTCATAATAAAAGAGGATGCTAAAATAAAGATCAACCTTAAGGATAATCTCAAGTAACGGAGGTGATTGTGTACCTTTTTTTAGTTACACTACTTTTAATGTTATTTAATTTATCAAATTCTTCATTATAATTGTTTATATGTATTATGCAATAGAAAAGAGGTAGGCCACAAATAAATCAAGTACTCACACCTAATATAAGGAGTTATCCAACATAGCCCATTAGGAGAAGCGAAAAACCTAGATAATCACGATCTACAAGGTCAAATATTACATCGACTATCTTAAGAAGGGAGAAGAGAGTTGTGAGTGAATATTCACATTTATAACATTATAACTTTTTTAAATTTCTATAGGCAACTCAAGGATATAGAGTAATATATAGAGAAATAAGTGGAAATACGTATTTTACAATTTGTCGTTTTAATATATTTTTCTCAGCTTATGATCATATTTTAAATGATTGGATTATGTGTAAACAAAGTATGACTATGCATACTTGGTGATAACATTGTACTTTATGTTTAAGATATTTTCTGAATGGGTGGAAATCATTTTTAGGTTTCCAAATCTCTAAGGAATAATATTAATATAAGCCATACTTCTCTAAACATAAATGCAAATGCAAACACAAACATTTAAAAGAAAGAGGAAGATCAACTTGAGAGCCAAAATATTAACTAAAAAAAGACAAGTTCTAGTTAGTGAATCTACAACATGTGCAATACAAGCATTTACCCTCCAACATCATCCATTAGGTTCAATTAATATTGTCTCATTCTTATGTTTAATTAATATTATAAAATCAAGTTAAATTTAGAATTTAAAATATAAATTGCTCAATTATTTAAACTAAATGCTAATAAAATTAAACTAATTAATTAGCTTCAGAAATTAATTAGTTTTAGATTGCAAATCAGGCGTACTGATTGAAAGCGACTCTATACAGATTGCAAAGCAACCAACATAACCACTACGTACTAGAGGAGGATGGAGTAACCTACAGGGATCTATTTAAACTAAATGCTAATAAATTAAACTAATTAATTAGTCAGAAACCCATTAAATTGATTTGTTATTTTGTAAGAATAAACATTTAACTATAAAACAATTACAAAAAATTTAAAACCCACCATTTTCCAATCATCTATCAAAGAAAGGAGGGGAGGAGAAGAGTGGCTTACCTGTCAGAGAACATCACGCCGGCGACGCACGAGGACGACGGTGAGAACCCACTCCAGACGACAGCAAACGACGGCAATGGAGGAGGAAGAAAACCAGGTGGAGGAAGACGTACACGGGAGCAACGTAGGTGGGCGGGGAAGAAAGAAAGAGTTGGGAGGGTTTTATAATCGTTTTGGTTATTATTTTAATGTTCACTTATATCCAAAATGACGTCGTTTTGGTTTAGACCAAAACGACATCGTTTTGGGTATCAATAATGGGTTAGAATCTGACGACTATAACCAAATTTTACCGACATATTTATCGACGAAAACGTGTGTCGGTAAAACTCTTCCAGTTATTTTAACGACGGAATTTTTGACCGTCGCAAAAGTTATATTCCACAACCAACATTGCCAACGTCTATATTTGATCGGTCGGTAATTTCAACGATTTTTAAGACCGTCAGTCAATTTCCATCGCAAATTAACAGTATTCTTGTATTGTGTACATTGAAGTGCGTAATTGAGGTAGCGGAAGTTGTGTGTCCTTGAACAAAAAAATGGCTGGCTGCGCACATGTTGATTTGAGCTAAATATTTGCATCTCACGTTTGACACACAGTGGAGGTAGTGTGCGTGGGTGTTGCAATGGAGAGGAAGTCACGTGTATGTTTGCAAAATAAATTGCTGGCTGTGCATATTTGAAAACTGGGAATACAACGATCTTGTTTTTTGGTCTCACGGTGAATGGTGTGTGCGAGTGTGAGACAATTTGGGAGAGATTGAGTGTTATTTTTCAGCATTGTGATTAACGACCTTCTTGTATGAGCCATGCGTTTTGATTTATTGATACAGTGAAGATCGTCTTTGGTGAAGTGGGTATTAGCTATTAATTGAAGGAACATTGTGAAATGTTTTTCTGTGAAGAAAGAGTAAGCTATGGTGGACTAGTGTTTCAGCTGGGTTATTTCAAGAAGATAAAAACCATAGGGAAGTCTTTCTTTTGTCTCAAGTATTTCGTTGTTCAATTTTTAGTTGTTTAAATACTTGAGCTATTTTTATTTATTATTGTTTTGAGTAAAAGTTGTTTAGAAAAATCCTCTGACGAGGTTAACACAAGTTGGTTGTATTATTGGGTGTGAAGTTCTTTTACAGGAAGTGAGGTTGAGAGATAGTGTCAAATGTTGAGTGGTGTCAGCTCAGTAAAGCCTTGGATAAATCTATTGCACTTTCGTGAAAGTATTAAGCTAGGTGAGGGCCCCGCAGACGTAGATAAGATGTGCTGAACTGCATTACTAAATTTTTAGTATCTTTATTATTTCGGTTTTACTTATTTTTATTTTATTAGTAGCAAAGAAGTTTGCGAAATAATTAAGCCCTTTAATTTTTCAGTATGCAAGTGAATGCTCTAAGTCTTTAATCAAATATTCTTCATGTTTCTTGATTTGTGCTAATATTGAATTTTGCGGAAAGGAAGCTAGATCAGCTTCACTTTGAATAATCTCCCACAAACTCAATGCACTTATGTATAATTTCATCTTAATAATCTACCATCGATAATTTTTTATATAAGAATAGAAGGAGTAGGCACGAAAAATTGCTTGATACCATTTTGAACTAACTCATAAACTAACCTGTATTTAAATTATCAAGTATTTATACTGTTAATTAATTTCAAGTGTTTAAGCTCCCAAATTCACTTAGAAATAAAGCTCACATTTTCTTAAAAGGAATGCCATATACCATTTGTTAGAAATAGTAGGAGGAAGAGAACTGGAGAATGAATTTTCCTCTCAACATATTGAATTTCATTTCATCAATCTAATTAAACGCAAGACATGAGAGAGATTTTTAAACATAAAATGTTTAGCTACTAATTACATAATTATTCCTTAATTCAACAAACAACAAACATTATCTAAAATTTCAAGGAAGACTTTCAAATTCAAATAAACATATATTAAAAAACATATACTGAGAGCTTTACCGTAAAATCTGCTGAAAAAGTCGAAATTATTCAACATTATATATCACTCCTATTTTCTAGTATTACCATTAAAACGGTCGATATTGGTTGTCTTTCCTTGATCAGTGGACTCGGAAACAACAATGTTGAATTGAGACGTCATTAGAGAAGTTAAAGGTTTTTATTTTAGTAAGATCAACGTTTGTAAGGAACAGCATGAAAAGGCCAAAAGGGGAAGGACCCTTTTTTATTTTACATGTAAATCCTATCTTTGTGAGTTACGATATTTTATCGTAAAATGCCTTACACCCATATAAGACAAAAAGGAAAGGTTTATAACCTGCATATATACATGATTCCTAGATTTGTACTTTGGTTAGCATAATTCAAGCTGGTGGTGAATGAAACCTTCTGTGGATCAAAGCACGGCTCTGCCTCCAAAGTTTGTATGCATCAGTTTCATCATTTGCCAGGGATGAACAGTTGCTTTCGTTACAGTCTGCAAAGTATTTGCCGCTGGTGCCTTCAACTTGAGGACTCATAGCAACGTAACAAGTGGTGGAAGCACCCTGCAAGGACGCACATTTCATGCACTGTTAAGTACTACAGCACTACAGTCCAAATAACTAGGCAAGTACTATCTCTTTCTCTCCTATAATGTGAATCTCTTGGTTTAGAGAAGTGACAAGGGAAATGAAGACAGACCTGTGTTGTAGTCTTCAGTAACTTGGAAGCAATGAAGTACAAAGAGTCTGCATACATAAGTTTCTTGAAGATAAATGTCCAGAAGAAATTATCAAAGAAGGAATTGATACACACGGTCACTGGTAGTTTGTAGTAATTAATGCTCCGAAGCGGGAAAAAAGAATTTGTACCTGTGACAAAACTATTGTGAGCCCTGGTGATTCCTGTCTTTACAATGCCAGGGTGGACAGCATTTATGGTCACTCTTGCATTCCTTGCCTGCAACATTTTCCTTGTCAGGCAACCAAATGATTGTCATCTTCAGAACTTTTCTTTTCTATGTTTTTCATTCACGTTGCAAATGTTGTCAGAAGAACAAAACATGAGAGTTTTCGAGAAAGACGAAAATAAAAGCAACAATGTAGTACACGGAAGAGTTGTTCAGTTAATTATATCTGACTACAGTTGATGTGACGGCATACGGAATTTAGAATTCTAAAGTGAAAACATTGTGAAATTTCACCTTCAGCTGCCTTGCAACTTCCTTGGCATGCAATATGGTGGCCAATTTGGATTGAGCATATGCGCTTGTTCCGTTGTATCTGCAAAAGTAAAGCTGCAACTCATTAATGTCTTAAAACAGCAGTGCAAGGTGGATAATGGAAAGAGATTAGTCATACTTGCTTGGACTTAGCATCTCGTTGAATGAAAACTCATCCCTCTTCACCCATTTGTGAATCACAGAAGATAGATTTATTATTCTTCCCTGTATCCCTGTCCTTGTTGCTGTGTCCATCATTTTCTCTATTAGCAAGTCTGTCAGCAAAAAGTGCCCTGCAACATTCATGACCAACAACACTAACAAATTTGAACATAATACTTTCCCTTGCTTTTTAAGAAGCAAAATATCACCTTGCTGCTCTAATTAAAGAACAAACAAAAAGATAAAAATGTTGTTTTCTCTCATTGCATGCAGAATTCCAACACTTGTCCAAATTAGGCCATCATCTTTACGGTGGTCTGCCCGTTTGGCCCGCCTACGAGATTTCCTCGAATAAAAAAAAAAAAAACTTTACAGTGGTCTATCCTTTATAAAAGCCTTATAGACTCTCTTTTCATTGTGTAGAATGGATAGTGTCTGATTTTACTAATTTATGTTTTCACAATCATCATAATTAAGTTCTCCACAATCTACATCCCTTTCTTTATTCAGCTAAAGACTATGATGACAAGTTTTATTTGCAAGTATGCACCACATGCATGTATCTCTGTGTACTACGGTGGGAAAGCATCAAAGTGAATACCAAACTTTTCTTCTTGTCATTGTCACCAAAATCATGGCTTTCCCTACCTTGATTTTTGGGTGTCGTTTTGATTTATCAATATTCAAAAGGGAAGAAATAGAGATGGAATAATATTTTCCTATTTTTGGGAAAATTTATAAATTAAAAAATAAAATTAAGACATACCTAAATAATTCGTAGCAAATGTCAACTCAATCTTGTCTTCAGAGAATTCTAAATTCTTAGAGTATATACCAGCATTATTTCTGAAAAAGAGAGTCCAATTTCTACTATCAATATCTAAACAAACCTTGTACATCAACTTGGTGGTGAAGAGGGAAATGAAGTTCAATGTCATAAATTATGTATACTCACATGAGGATGTTAAGCGGCTGTCCAAGAGCAAGAAAGTCGGAACAAAATCTCTTGACTGACGCAAGTGAACTCATATCAATTTCCATTGTTATGATCTCTGCGTTTGGATTCTCCTTTTGTATCATCTCCTTTACTTCACTTGCCTTCTTCAAATCCCTTGCAGGCATAACTATTCTCACTCCTCTCTTAGCTAATACCCTTGCAGTTTCAACTCCGATGCCCGATGTAGCACCTTCAAGCGATTAGGACGAAACTTCTTCACTTGTATATAATTTACGCAAAAACAATATATATGAATCCCTTTTTATTAGTTCATGTAACAATCCACAAGTATTTAGCTTGTCCACGGAAAGACTTCTTCTTTTCCCTTTTAACGAGTAAAAGATGTAAGAATTTTAGTTCTCATCTTGAATCGTAAGTGTTGGTGGTAATTTTGATGAGTTTTATAGTAATAAAATTGCACGGTATGGTGAGTTTCGAAATGTGGCCCAGAAACAAGTGATGAGTTTGAGGGAGGATATGGTGCTCAGAAGAGACAAATCTACCATATCTTACCAAAACCAAAAAGAGCCACGAATAAAATAAGCATTCTGTGGAATATGCAGATTGTAGGCAGAAGGGTACCAAAGATGTTTCTACTTGGCTAAAGTAGGATCTTAATGTTTCATTATCATGAACCGATCTGGGGAGAATGAACCAGAGAGTGAAGAGATGTCTTGATTAACCTACCTTAGACTCGTATGCTTTTAAGAAAGTGAGGAGAACAGACTGAAATGATGTTGGAGATGCCAAAAACTAAAAGTAAACACCATATTTGTGAAACTCCATAGGAGGCAGAAGAGTATATCGCCTGGGTATAAGACCCTTATCTTGATTCATAACACTACAATTTTCATCTGATTCACTCAGAAAAAGAAGAAGAAGGAAACAAAGAAATAAGTAACTCAAATCTGAGGCGCAAAAGCGACATGGTAGGGCATTTGCATGCACCAGACCTGCTTTGAAGGTCAAGAGGAAAAGATAATATGATTGGATTACAATACTATCTTGGTAGATGGTGGAGATAATTAGCAACTAACCAGTGATAATAGCAGTGAGATGGGAAGGGACTGAGAAAGCATGGCCTTCAGTAACTTGCTCAGCGGTTGCATTGGAGCCATAGCCACTTGGCCCTGCAATGCCTGCCAAGTACTTTAAAGTTCCCTTCATGATGGTGTTGATGTCTAGAATCTTGGACAACAAGAGAAGCAGCTTACCGCAGAGACTACGAACGTAGTACATATATTTATATATGTGATTAGGAAGAAGAATTCTTGGGATATGGAAATTGGTATCTCTCAACTTTTTGTTCACTTGCTCGTACCAATTTAACAAGCAAAGTCTTTCCTAACCCTGTAAAAATGGTACGATTTGTTTTTATTTTACCTTCATGTACAAGAATTGCTTCTTCCATTTTTAGGTTAATATCAATAGTATATTTATTAATCTATTTTTGTCAATTCAACATGTTGATATGGTGGACTATCCATATTATATGATTGATTAGTCTGGACTCCATTTATATTGAAATGCGTGACATGGTCCTATTTCAAGTTAGTCAAAAATAATTAGTTAATTACCACTAAGCAAAAAGCAATATTAAAATGAAGAATAGTTTGTAAATTACAGATACACATATCATTTAAACTTTATAATTTGTAAGGATTGTCTTATATTGGATTATAGGATACCCTTGAAATGCTCAAATCTTACTTGTTCAACAAGATTTTGAGATATCAATTCTTGGACGCTTTACGAAAATTTATATTACTAGAAGAAGCAAGAGATTCATAGTTGTTGTGGAAAGATTGCATTAGGCAAGCAATCTTGACTAATTAGTAATTACACTAATCACATGTCAGAATGTCGCCACCCTATACACAAAAGGTGAAATGATTGGCTGAGACCACCTTCTAAATGTGGTCCAGTGACTAGCACATTCTTTAAGCCTGGTGACTATGGAATACACCATTTTCTTTTTGGCGTTTTATTTCTCATAATAATATTCTGTGATTGTAGGAAATGAACCATCGGTTTGTCTGTATCCCTTTTCTCATTAATTATGATTCTCTCCACATTGAGTGACTTCAATTTTATTGTTGTGGAGGAGAAATGAAAAGATAAATCTTTAAATGCAATTGTGGTGAGATCACATCAATGGAAGGTTGTTCTTTCAAGTAGGAAAATTTTGACCTGTGAAAATGGTATGATCTCATTAAATCTTTAAATGCAATTGTTCTGAGAGCACATCAATGGATGATTGTTCTTTCAAATAGGAAATTTTTGACCTGTGAAAATGGTATCATCTCGTTACGGGCATACATGCACTTTCGTCTGATATGCTTGCTGGTTTGGACTGTTTGACATGGCCACGATTAATCCATCATGTCACTCTATAATAGTTAGGTAATCATCTCTTGAGACATTAATTATTTCCATTCAAAGGAAAGGGACAACATGTTCCTGCCGCACACCATTTTCAGAATTCTCAAGACAAGAAAGAAGCTAGCAAAGAAGATTAACTGTAGTGAGACTTGAATCAGAAGTTTGGAACCCACACAGTCAAGACATAAAATTTTCAGAGGAATTCAGATAATCAATTCCTAAACTTGCTACTTAGTCTTAGTTCTGCCCGTATTTTACTCCCATATTATACAATACTATTCATTAATTTAACTGCACGAGGTTCACGTCCTCCCAGCCATGAGGCTTGGAATTGAATCCTCATGGTTGTTAACTAGACGTTTGAGTTGAAATGATTATTATCTCTAGTCTCTATAAAACTAAAGTGGCGAAAATCTAAATTAATGATAGCCTAAACAATCTAATTATTGATATGAAAAAAGTAATTACTATTGCAATTGCTTTGATATATACTTTACCATGTAACATCTATCTGAGTTACAAAATTGAACTTGATACAATTTTATGACTGGTGTTCTTCTAGTGACGCCATTAGGTATTAATCAGAAACTAGTAAAACTAATTCAAAATTTTACTTTGTTTCATTAGAAAAGTATCAAAAGGTCTAATAAAATTATTTTTTTGTGAGAATTTGAATTTAAGATTTTGGAATAAAGCATAAAATGCCAAAAAAAGAAGAGGAAAATCAAACTCATAAAATCACCCAAAAGGAAAATCATCCAACAAAATTGATCATGTCTCCATGTAGTAGCCACACGAATGCATCTATAGTGAAAAAAGAAAAAAAAGAAGAAGAAGTGATAATTACATGTAATATGATGAGAAAACAAAGATCGAAAAATGATGTAGCTAGGGAGGAGGTAAGAGCTGGGAGACAAGGGTGCTTTTTGCCGCGTCATTGATCACAAATTCGTTTTGGTCGACATGGCCAAGAAATTCAATCCTTTCACTTTGAGAAAAAGGATAGCCATTGTCGGAGGATTGATGGACTAAAAGAGAGCACTGAGGTTGACTCCTGCAACATGGAGGTAAATGGAATGAACTGGCTACCTATGCGCATTAGGGACCCCGCCTCGGTCTCCAGCCTTGCCAGCACTACTCATCAATTTGCCACAACTTAGTGAGACACTTCCCTTCTTGTTTCACATGTGATCTTCCTAACTCTGCCTTCTTTCTCTCATTAACTGTACAGAAACTGTAGTGCACAGCCTTTAAAAAATCTCTTTCTTCTGTTTTTTAAAGCTAATATATATATAATAACCAATAAATTATATCAAGAAATTATACATGTTGTGTGAGAAAAAAATAAAAACTAATTCAACTAATTTTCATATTCTATTTAACATAATGCATTTATACTAATTATTGAATTTTTAATATGGACAAAGTGTAGAGTTCACTTACAATAATTAGGCTTGGGTCAACTATTGTCCAAATAACTAGAACTAGTTGTTTGGATAGCTGACCTTTACCACTTATAAACCCTTTAACATTTTCATGTTTAATCAATATGGGACACTCTAACACTCCCCCTCAAGTGCAACTAGGACTGAATATCCAGTTGTCACTAGAAATATACGCAGTGACAACCGGACCGGACCGCTAGGAATGGACATCCAGACGGACAACCGAAAAATTCATAATCCGGGCCAAACCTACTCTGATATCATATTGAATTTTTAATAAGGACAAAGTGCAGAGTCCACTTACAATAATTAAGCTTATTAAAAATTCAATACTAATAGATGAAATTATTTATCAATTAATAAATAGATTTTAAATGTTCTCAATCTGATTTTATTTATAAATATTTTAATGTGTTACAATTAATTTCTTTTAATTCTAAATTAGATTAATGTTAATAAGCATAGTCTATATATCAATGAAAAGCATCTTTTTTACCGGCCATTAATATTGTTTGTTGGGAAAATTTTACCCTTTCATGATGTAAAAGGCGAAGGGTTTTAACTTGTGTCTTAAGCTAGTGTTACTGGACCACAAGTTTGTTTTGCTTGATCTTTTAGTTAACTACTCAATCTTGTCCATATACTTACTTTCGAGATGAATTTGCATTGCATCAAGAACGAAAAGGGCATTCTCATTGGGTTTTTGAATTTGAGACAAAGGCAGGAATCATTATTCTTTACATCCCATCTCGTTTTCTTAGTTGAGAAATCAATAAAGTTATAGTCTTACTTAAATGAATTAAAGTTACCAAGTGCACAACAACTCCACTCTATCACCGTAAGACTTGGTTTTTTTAGACATGAAGCAAGTCCATTGAGCTACCTAACCAATGAAAATTAACCACTAGTCACTGCAACTGTTGTTTTTACAAATATCTCAACAACCCTTTTCTCCATTTATGATTATGAGGCTGAAACGACATCAAATCTCAAGGGATGTATCGAGTGGAATTCACTTGTTATTTTCTTCTTTTGTTGGGATTAAACATTTATTTTTTATTATTAGAAAGTCAAAGCATCAAATACTTTTGTTAAATGGAAGGAAGTGAAAGAATAAAGGGTTGCTAATAAAGAGAAAAAACAATTGCCGACACAAACTATGAACACTTAACCACCGATCATTATGACAAATTAACTACCATTTATCATCAATGATGTGATGATCAAGCTCAAAGGATTCATTGGATTACATTTTAATGAGGGTAATTAATTAACGTCACTTCACGTGTCATCCATTAATTGGGAGTTGAAAAGGGCCCCATAAACTAGGAGGCAATTGCGGGGGAGTGGGACAAGACAATAGGGCAGTTTCATCGCATGTATTGGATTATGTAGGCTATTGTAGTGTTTGCATTTTGAGATGCCTTACCTAATGCATATATTATTGGATTAGCTATTACATCATTAGCATGATTATCCATGTCAAGTACTAAACAGCAATAGATTGCTAATCTTTCTTTTGTGCATTAGGTGGTTCAAGATCAAAGATTTTCATAAAAGGTTGTTTGTCTTCATCGTCATCTTCTCAACCCTAAAAGATCCGCAACACCCCCATTTCCCAATATTTTCTAACATGTTCTATAAAATAACTGAATAAAAAAAGTTCCACGTTCCCATGTCTGACTAGTTTTTTCTTTTTTAATTTCAGAAGATATCCCACGAGTATCCAATATTCTAATCAAAGTCTTGCTTCAAAACTGGACTGCCAAAAGGATTTCAAAAAATTCTTCCTCCTCTATTCAAATATTTTGAACCAGTTTTCCACATTCAATCATTGATCCAGTTCTATTTTGGGATTATAATAACTTTAAAAGTCGTATCTTCCTTGGTAGAAGTTGGTTCTTTTATTCTATGCAAATTAGTGAATCAGAATGTAACGTGTAATTGACCTTTTGTCTTATTAATTTAAATATTAAAAATGTAACTAATGGAATTTTTGCAAACATTTCATTCGAAAGATTATAAAAAT
>JANKYF010000006.1:62174464-62186034 GCA_029829435.1 Erythroxylum hondense
CTTAAATCACCTACAGCAGCAAGTTGGTAAAGCCTGTACCAAACCAATTTAGCTCACCACCAGAAAAACTCCACTATACTTGACTCATCAAGTTTTAATTATTAGTTAAAATATTAAATTCTTAAATGTATTAGAATTTCATAATTATAGTCTCAAATTTATTAGAGTGACCAATTTTTTTTGCTAAACGAAGACGTCTAGTCCGCTTGGATATTTCCAGGTTTTTTCTATGCAAAAATTTAAGAAGAAAATAGAAGCGAAGCGAGCTTGTGTGTCTGTCTCATGAGTAAACCCGAAAAGTTCCGGTAAACTTCGCTCTAAGTTAAGGTCTTGTATTGTTCTTTCGATCTGTCAAAGATCGGAGATATTGTTAATTATCCTGAAATGCATCCCTCCAGATTTATGGATAAGCAGGTTACAGAACTCTCCAAGTCCCAGACACTCAATTTTCTAGATGATGATGTTGATGATGGTGACGACGACGATTTCCATCTGATTCGTTCTTCTCAGGGCAGAAACCGAGTTTTGCGTGAGACTGATTTAAGGGTATTTATCTTCTCTCCTTTCCTTTTGGCTTTTGGATTAACTCATAAGCGTTGCAAGGCAGATGAAATTCACGATGTCTTGAGACGTGACAATGGTTGTATGGATACCCAAGTACAGAATTTTGATCTGTTGAACTTTCCTGATTGAAAATTTTGTAAAAGATCAGAGCTTTTGTTGTTTTCGGTTACTGCAAACCTCTGTTAAGTTTTTGTTTGTAGAATCAACTCTTGGTGGGTAATTTGTGTTATTTCTTGTTGAACTTGGGTTCTTTATTAACTGAATTATGGAGTGTCATGTATGTTTTGCGCATCAAGTTTCAGTACGTTTACTCGTATAGTGGCGCTCCAGGTGCTCAAGAAAATTCTACTAATATGGAATGGAGAGGTTGTTTCAAAAGCTCATAGCTGTCCAGTTTTTCTGGCCCTATATGAACAACTACCTTCAAGATTAATTTCTCGGTTCTCACTATTTCATGCATAAATTACTTCCTATGATCAAATTGCACTTGTATCGGTATTCTTAGATTTTTAAATTTTGCTTGGATGATGTTCTTACAGGGTTGGACCTCTATGGGTCGAACCAACTCTGCAAAAATCAGAGGCGAGACAATTGGAATTTCAAGTGACGTGGCAGTGATTTCAGAGATTGATAGAAAGATGAAGGAACACTCTGATGTTATCTTGCATTCAGTTGAGTGTCTTAGTGCACGAGTGTCTCAGATGGAAAGTAGAGCATACAAATTGGAAAATGCCTTTGATGATTTAAAGGAAGCAATCGAATTTTACCATAGGAAGACAGAGAGAAAGCAAAAGGAGCTGGAAAACATTCTAAATGAGGTACATTTGACTTTTGAAGGTTTTGGTTAGCTATAATATTATTTGCACTAGTTTGATCTAGAAAGGAGCTAAACCAGTATAAGAGAGGTGTCTCTTCATTCTTCTCCATCTTGATTGTGGTTGGTTTTGATATTTCTTTCCTTTCTTTTGTGGTTTGTGGTGGTGGAGAGGGGGTGTGAAGAATGAAATCAAAACAGATATATTTGAGAAAACTGGGAATCTTCTAGTAGAAATATCTCCGTTCACAAGTTTAACTTCTTAATTATTGGGCCTTAATACCTTGTATATAGACATATGTGCTAATACATGGTTGGTTAATTGCTGCTTAAGATGCATGCAAGAACACAGACTCATCAATGATTTTCATGAATTCATAGTTAATTTTTTAAGGCAGTGCTCATGAAAATTGTGAATTTAGGTCCAAGTTAGAAGAACTTGAGATTCCAGAACTGAGTTGAAATTTCGATTTGGTATAAGACTTTTCCTTGGGAGGAATTCTAGGAAAAATTTTCAGGCTTCCCTGCAGTAGGGTAAGTGTTACGAAACTGCTTGTTGTAAGATCTAGTGACCTGTCGGTTTAGGTTGAACACCTGGAAATCAGGTTCAGGAATCTGATTCTTTCCCTTGCCCCGCTTCTTAGACTTTCCTATGTTGTTGGTAGACTCATTAAAGGGAGCCTTAGACCTTGAATCTGTTTGAGGTAGGGATTTAACCTTGTGAATATGTGACATAAAAGGCTTGCTTTTATTTCAACTTGGTCCCCTTTAATAGGACTCAGCAGTACATGAAGTAGAGTTCTATTCTAACAAAGAAACCTATCTAGATAGGAAGGAAACAAGATAACTACTAGAAAGAGATAAAAGATAATTGCTATCCTAAGTTAAAGATAATACTAGACCAATGCTATCCTTAATCCGTAGATGAGATAAGATTATTACGCCTTGAATAAGTCTGACCTATGAAGGCGTCTGTAACATTTCCCCCAACCTGAAGATTGTGCTTGTCCGCAAGCCAAAGTCGGGGTAATTGGTGCGAAATTTGTCTAGATCCTCCCATGCTGCATCTTGGACAGCCATAGCAGACCAATGCACCAATAGTTCCCTCTTGCCACGATTTAACCGAGCACACAGGATGGTAAAGGGCTTGAGCACAACACGCCCATTGTCAATAGGAGGCAGAGTTGGCGGCGAAGTGGGTGCTAAACCCTTGTAGGCCTTTAAAGAAGACACATGGAAGACGTTATGTATTTTACTTTCTTCGGGAAGTTGCAGTTCATAAGCGACAAGGCCAATTCGGCGAACAATAGGAAATGGCCTATAAAAATGGGGGGACAACTTGTTGCATCCAGCAACACCAAGAGATAGCTATTTGTGGAGATGCAAATGGAGCCACACAAGCTGTCCAACAGTAAATTCCACGTCTCTATGAGACTTGTCATATATTTCCTTCATCCTTTTGTGTGCTGCTAAAAGGTTGGTGCGAACATCCTGAAGTATTTGGTCATGCATGGCTAAGGCCTCATCCACGGCCTCAGCTGGGGTGGAACTGGAACTATAAGAGAGAAGGCGGGGTGGGTCTTGCCCATAAACAACCTTGGATGGAGTAGTATGTAGGGTACTATGATATGAGGTGTTATAAGTATATTCAACCCATGGAAGCCAAGAAACCCATTTGTGAGGTGCCTCGCCAACAAAGTAGCGTAAGTACATTTTGATTGTGCAGTTTATCACCTCGGTCTGGCCGTCAGTTTGGGGATGGTAAATGGTGGAAAACTGCAATCTTGTGTCGTGCAAATGAAAAAACTCCTTCCAAAAGAGGCCAGTGTACACAATGTCGCGATCACAAGTAATAGTTTCAGGTACTCCATGCAAGCAAACAATATGTTCAAAGAAAACTTGTGCAACTCGAGTGGTAGTGTAGGGATGAGCCAACAACATGAAATGAGCATATTTACAAAAACCGATCCACTACAACCAAAAGGATTGACTTACCCTATGATTTTGGCGGCCCATCAATGAAATCCATGGATATATCCGCCCAAACTTGGTGAGGTAATTGAAGCGGTTGAAGGAGTCTCGCCACGCTAAGATTATTAGTCTTGTTTCGTTGACAAACTGGACACGTTGCAACATAGGCAGCAACTGCAGTTTTTAATCCTTGCCAATAAAAATCACTGTGGACACGATGCAAGGTTTTTTTGTATGCCTTCATGCACACTATCATGGTAGGTGGATAGGAAAGAAGATAGGAGTGCCATGTTGGGAGGAGAAAAATGCGCCCTTTGCGCAAAAGCAACCCATCCTGCAATTTCAACTCATCTCCTAATTCCCCTTGTTCTGCCTGGTGCATGAGTTTTTGCAATTCTGAGTTGCCATTGAGTTCGGCATGAATGTCATCAAGCAATAGTGGTCGGGGTTTACTGATGGCAACAAGGGAGATAGGGGTTGTATCTCGGCGAGACAAGGCATCAGTAGCTTTGTTTAAACAACCAGCTCGATATTCAATTGTAAAATCAAAGCCCATCAACTTACTTAGCCAATGTTTTGGGGAGCAGTGGTGAGATGCTGCTCCAATAGATATTTAAGGTTGTAGGTCTGAATGACAAAAGCACGACCCCATAAATACGATCTCCAATGTTGCACAGCTTTGGCCAGTTCAATCAATTCCTGTTCAAAAGCGGTCAACTTGAGATGGCGTGCAGCCAATTGATGGCTAAAAAAAGCAATGGGGTGCTCATGCAGTTGTAAGATAGCTCCAATTCTGCCACCTGAAGCATCACACTCAACTATGAAGGGAACGGAAAAATCGGGAAGTTGGAGTACTAGTGACGTAGAGAGGGCCTGTTTCAGCTGTTTGAAGGCGGCAAGAATTTTGTCATCCCGTTGAAAGGAATTTTTCCGCAACATGCTTATTAAGGGGCTGGACAAGGACCCATAATCCCGTATGAACTTTCGGAAATAACCGGTGAGCCCAAGGAAGCCACGGAGAGCTGTAATTGTGTGCGGTTGTGGCCAATCTAGAATGACTTTGATTTTGTTGCTGTCAATTGAAACACCGGAGGCTGAGATTACATGTCCAAGATATGCCACCTGGTGCTCCCCAAAGGAACATTTGGAACGCTTCAAGAACAACTTGTGGGCGCGAAGTAGTTGAAAAACTTGTCTGACATGCTCCATATGAGTCTCCTAGGTAGGACTGTAGATTAAGATGTCATCAATAAATACAAGGACAAATTGACGAAGGACTGCTTGAAATACTTCGTTCATCAAAGCTTGAAATGTTGAAAGAGCATTTGTGAGGCCAAATGGCATCACTAAGAACTCAAAATGACCATGGTGTGTGCAGAAGGCGGTCTTCTCCACATCAACAGAAAACATTCGAATTTGGTGGTATCCCGATTTGAGTTCAAGTTTAGTGTAATACTGAGCACCATGTATCTCATCCAACAACTCATCAACGACTGGAATAGGAAACATATCCTTGACAGTTTCGGCATCAAGTTCTCGATAATTCACACAAAAATGCCGTACCATCCTGTTTAGATACCAGCAACACAGGAGAAGAAAAAGGTGATTGGCTAGGGCGTATTATACCTTGCTGCAACATTTGTGTACACTGGCGCTCTATCTCATCCTTCTGCAGGTGTGGGTACCGATATGGTCGGACCACCACCGGTGCTATGCCAGGCAGTAAGCAAATGCGATGATCACAACGCCTTAAAGGAGGTAATCTCGTGGGATCCTGGAACAAATCTTCGTACTCTTTCAACGGGGATTCCAACTGAGGCTGCGAAGGTTGTGGACTTCTTAAAGAATTGACAACAATTCCGGAACTAACTTTCCTGCCACGCAATGTTACTTGCTGCCCGGATAATGTAAATGCCATAGTAAGAACTGAAAAATCCCAAGTAATAGGCCCCAATGTTTGTAACCATTTCACTCCCAAGACCATGTCAAAACCATTAAGAGAAATCACATAAAAGTCAGCTAAGAATTGGTGGTCAACAATAGAGAATTTTACCTGACTACACACCCCCAAACTACGCACCCTATCACTGTTAGCCACGGACACACTAGTATTTGGTAGTGGTGTGACATGCAGCCCTAAACTTGTTGCAGCTACTCAGCTAATGAAATTATGGGTGCTTCCAGAATCTACCAATCCAAGGAGGAATTGTCTGTCCACCTCAACGTCTAACTGCATTGTTTTGGCATGTTGTTGTCCCATGATGACATGTAGGGAGATGGCTGGTTCTGTTTCGTTATCTTCCTCCACATCGGCCAGGAACAATCACCTCTAGCCAAGAGAGTTTCTTGCATTGGTGGTTGTTGGAATAAGGTTCATCGCAGTTAAAACATAATCCCTTTGCACGCCGCTCAGCCATTTCAGCACGACTTAGATGCTTGACAAAGGAAGGCTGAGAATTTGGTTGACTGGATGTGGTTCGGAACCCTTAGCCTAGGGTTGGGTTAGTTGTTGTCCATGTACCTTGCCATGGCATCCTGTGATTGAAACTTGCCCTAGTCACTTGCTGCATTCTTTCATATGCACAAGCCCAACTCATTGTCGTTGCCAAATCTGGGGGTTGTTGCAATTCAACCTCTTCCTTGAGTACCTCTTCTAACCCTACCACGTACATCCCAACAAGGAGATTAGTAGGAACATAAGTACCTGTTCATGCTAACCGTTCTTGAAATTCGGTTTCATACTCTTCTACTGAACCCGTTTGACGCAGGCTTGTCAATGCCCTTATCGAGTTTTGCCCTTCTTTGGCCCAAAACGGAGCGAACATTCATTATGGAAGTCTAACCATTGAAGTTGGCCCTTGTCATACTTGAGTCGTCGATACCACATCTGAGCCACCCCAAATAAATGGAAGGCGGCTAATCCCACCATATCTTCTTCACTGGTTCGCTGATTCTCAAAAAACTGTTCACCACGCATTAACCATTCTAGGGGATCCTCCGGCCATGGAAAGTAGGAAAATCTAGTTTCGTGTAACTAGTTACGGTGCCCATAGTCCTGCCGTCAATATTTCTTTGGTTCCCAACAATTGCAGCGGTGCGCACATGGTGTCATGTAGACTGATTGTTGCTCGAAGATGCGTCTTTTTGTTGGGGACGTGAAAATCCTGCAGGTAGCAGCTCCTTTACTCGTTGTGAGAGTGCTCTGATCTATTCCATTGTGGTTGACTGTGTTGTCTCAATTGCTTGCAGTCGATTCTCCACCTCATCTCCCATCGCCGTATACTTTGATACCAAAATGTTACGAAACTGCTTGTTGTAAGATCTAGTGATCCGTCGGTTTGGGTTGAACACCTGGATCTTCTTAGACTTTCCTATGTTGTTGCTAGACTCCTTAATGGGAGCCTTAGACTCTTCAAAGGGAGCCTTAGACCTTGAATCCATTTGAGAGAGGGATTCCATCGCGTGAATATGTGACATAAAAGGCTTGCTTTTATTTCAACTTGGTCCCCTTTAATATGACTCAGCAGTGCATGAAATAGAGTTCTATTCTAACAAAGAAACCCATCTGGATAGGAAGGAAACAAGATAACTACCAGAAAGAGATAAAAGATAATTGCTATCCTAAGTTAAAGATAATACTAGACCATTGCTATCCTTAATCCATAGATGAGATAAGATTATTACACCTTGAATAAGTCTGACCTATGAAGGAGTCTGTAAGGTTGAGTTTTCAAAGCTTGTTTGATACAAATTTTTTAGAATTTGACCAGTGCATTGATGGCCAGAATTTAGGTTATAGAATATGTTGTGATCAAAAGATTGGTTAATCTATCCATTACTTATGAATGGTTTTTGAGACACTGTATTTAGTCGAGGAGCCAAAAGAACAAAACGACGAGCAGTGATGGTTTCAGAGACCGACATGATAAACTTAACAATAACGTTTCTTAAGAATCGTGGTGAAATGAGGATTTAGATAATGTTAGGGGTTAGGGCTAATACGATTACCTGATCCAATAATTACCAATTGGAGCCACCTAAATTTCTTGCCTTCCTCTTTCTCTCACTTTATTCCCTTTCTTATTATTTTATTATATACATCATCAATGCTTGTAGTTTTCTGTTTACTCATCTACCATCTGTTACAGTTTTTTTTTTTGCTCCTCTTCATAGTTTTTTAGTTTCCTTTTCTGTTGATTTTAGCTGTAGTCGAGTTATGCTACGCTCTGACCAAAACCAAATCTCTTGCTTCAAGCTTCATTCTCGTTTTTTATGCTTTAATAGCTTGTCTTTTTGAGGCTTATGTTTATACTGATATCTGAGCATCAAATCTTTAACTTAATTATTTACCAAAAAAAACAATCTTTAACTTAATTGTCTGGGGTTTATTAAGGTTTAAAAGATTTCGTGAGTGTGTATCTTTTTTCGAGCTCTGAAGACTTCGGCCTTTAGGAATTATATAGATCTAAAACCTGTTTAGAGCTATATCAACAAAGTGACTCACTGCAATGATACATAATATAAAAGGTTTCTTGCAGGTTCAAGGTGGAGTCAAGGATTTGAAGGACAAACAAGAGATAGCTGAGGTTCAGCTCCAGCTTGCAAAGCGTCAACCGTTCAAGAATGATTCACGGTTGGAAAAGCAAGGCAAATCTGATCAGTTAAAGTCCACCACCATGGATTCATCATCATCAGCCTCTCAGCAACCTGGCGTACCACTTCCAGTTCCTACAGCTTTTCAACAAGCTCCTAATCTCTCTTCAAACGCTGCAAATCTGCCTCATGAGAGTCCTACTATGATAGTACCTGCAACAACAGCACCACCGCCTCCTATTCCAGGAGGATCTCTACAGCCTTTTAGTCCATTTCCTCAGACCGTGGCATCCTCCATTCCAAATCAAGAATCTTACCATTCAGCAGCTGGTGGGGGCCAGAAAACTGCCCAGCAGCAGTATCATATGCCTTCAACTCAGCAGTCGCAACCATCACCATATATGTATCAACCTTATCAGTCACTACAACATTTTCCTGTAAATACGTCAATAACCCAGGTGCCTCAAGTGCAGCCACCTTTCCCGGCTGTTAAACCTGAACTCTATGGCTCACTGAACCACCATCCTGACGAAAATTATTGTTTTGCATCTCAAAAAAGCGTTAATTTCTCTCAGCTACCTAGCATGCGTCCTGCTTCCCATCAATTTAACATGGATCCTCCATCAAAATTCATTGATCCGCCCTCATTTAGACCATACTCAGAATCCATGCCATTAAGTTCACAAGAACTAGCATGGTTGCAACAGCAGAGGCAAGCTCATAGTGCCCATTTTAACCATTCCAATGCTTTCCCTACCCACGATGGCAGTTCTAGTGGGAAGCTTTCGCAATCCTTATCATCCACCTCAGAATTAAGGAGTGGAAGCAGTTTCTCCCAGGTGCCGACTGCCCATATGATACCACATGCTATTCCAACTGCGTCAGCTTTGGATGATGAATCAGACACTGGTGGGAATGAAAACAGGGAAAAGGTTGATGACCTTGTTGACAATGTTGTTGCTATGGGATTCCGTAGAGACTTGGTGAGAGCAACAGTGAAAAAACTGACAGAGAATGGACAGTCGGTGGACCTGAACATGGTACTAGATAAGATGATGAACAATGGCTAACCTCAGCTACCTCATTGTAGGTTTCTGCATTGAGGTGGTTTGGCCCTTCGAATACTATACTTGGCTTGGAATTTCCGGATAATAGTACTGCTCAGCTGGCCAGCTATGTATATATATATATACATCTTTTAGAATTAAAATGTCTTGCCTTACTTTCTTGTGGTTGCTATTTAAGTTGAAGGAAAGGCCATTTGCATGGCTTGTGATTGCGTTCATTTGGTGGTTATGGATAATATTTGTAATGGTTGTATATGAATATCCCATTCCCATTCTGCAATTCTGGACTGCAACCCCTTTCTGTTTATGGAGTAGCTTTGGTTTCTTACAGTAACAGGCATCTTTCAGTATAACCAAGTTTCCTTCTGACCTCTGCTTTACTATCAAGAGAAGAATCTTTGTTCCTGTTGCTTTCAGGATCACTAAATTACTTTTTATTCCATAATATGTATTAATTCAATACTTTAAATTGAAGCCCCACCAACTCTTAAGTTTGGCAGTGCATAGAAGGTCATAACATGGTATTACTTACGTGGCACATCTTATAAGATGCATTAAGCTCTCTCTGTTCCTTCTTTCAAACGTGACTAAATCAAAGAATGAAAATGATTACACCCTGTCTTCCACGGTTTGACCATCACTTACCAGCTTGGATACCCATTGGTCCAACTACATTCCGACTGCAAAGCGGTCGTGGACCTCCTTACTGATGATGGTGATGACTACTGGGGCAACTCCATCCTTCGACAAATCCAGCAGCTCCTAGACCTCAACTGGTACGTCGACATCCGACATATCTATCGGGACTACAATGTCTTGGCCGACTCTCTGGCCAAACTGGGATTTGCTTTACCCCTCGGCCTTCATGTTCTTTCCACTCCTCCTCGACAAGTCGAGGGGTAGCTGCCTCCAGTGGAACCCCCACCCTAAGCAATGTTTTGCTTCTTCCGTATGTATAAAAATTATTACACCCCTTAAAAGTTCTACAGTTTCATTTACACCTCATGTACCAAAGATTTTTCTAGTGTTAGCTGAAAGTGGGCCAATGTGTGTTTGTGAGTTCGATAGGAAGGTTGAACATATTTAATAGCAAGTGGACAAATATAAAAATTTGGCAGATTTCTGATTGAACACAAGGTCAGGATGGGCCCTAACACCCTGTGCAACACTCTGTTCCCAAGATCACAGCCCAAATTCGGCTTTTATCAACTTGATTCTGGACCTCAAAATCCATTATGTTAGAAATTAGTATGAACACTTATTTAAATTTTATAGTTTTCTATCCCTACAATATTCAAAACCCAATGGATTGATATTCAATTTAAAGAGTCTAATTTACAGCTTAGAATTGATTCCTTAATAACTAATTAAGAAATTAACACCCTAGTATCACTTATAATGTCCAAAACTTAACATTTTTATTTAAAAATTTCAACTAATAATCTAATAATTGTTTACTAAATAATATCAGTCGTTTAGATATTATAGATACCATTTTAAATTTATCATATATTTAGTTTAACACTATTATAATTTTTTAATAATTTAAGGAGATGAAATGGAATAGAATCTAACATTTTTTTAAGGCACAAATCTTGATATAATAATAAAATAACAAAATTTAAAAGCAAAAAAAAAATCTTTTTGACATTTTTGTAAAAGATAAAATCTTTTATTTCATTAACCTGTTTGTACTCTATTTCAAATCATCTCATCTATAATGATACAGATTTTCCAAAAGCAAAGTGAATCTGTATAGCAGAAGTGGTCCTATCAACGGATTACATGCTGCCGCTCAGTTTGATTCTAATCGAATTCCGAAGTTGGGAATCTTTCTCATCAGCTGACGCTTGGACGATATGTCATCTTCGGCTTAGGTATAATAAAAGAAGGAGAAGGACCATTGTTGTGACTGGACATGGGAAGTCCACAACCTAGATGGAGGAGGAGGACCAATGTATTTTTGTTTTTTTTCCTGGCTCTGAACTTCTCTTCTTTAAGTTCTACGGCAGACAAGAGATTGCCATGACTGAGCTCTCGGTAACATTTAAGTTATATGGTCCCAATCTGATCGGGTTTGAATGCTGCAGCGGCCTGCTTATTCCATAGTCCTCTGATTTTGTGGACCTGGAGAGGGAAAAGACAGACAGAAAATTAAAAGAGAGGTCCAGTCTGACTTGTCAAAAGGAATTTAGTTGTTTGATCACTATCATCTTTATTACCGTTCTGGTTTAGGTTATGAAAACCCAACCCCACAGGCACTTTACTTCCATGCCTCACTTACGTATACGTAACTCTCTTAGTTGGACATACCTAGTACACGAGGTTATGTATTACTCCTTCTTATTTAAAATAAAAATTATTTTAAAAAGATGCATATTTATTAAAAAAGTTAGTGAAATGTTTGATATACTTTTATTAATTACATGTTGAATTGTCTTGAAAATGTAACCTGCATAATTAGAATGTGAGAGAAATTAAAGGGTAATTTTAGAAATAAAATTATAAATATACATAAAAAATCGTAAACGACACTTATTTTAAATAATTAAAATCTTTGT
>JANKYF010000006.1:62793547-62817598 GCA_029829435.1 Erythroxylum hondense
ACATTTTTAACAAACCAACCACCATCAATGGTAATGGTAATCATTCCTTCATCTTAACCAACCATCATAATTATAATAATTATATCCATTATCATTCCTCACTGTATTCATTCTCATTCTCATTCTCATTACCTTTTATGAACCAAGCACCCCTTTAGAGTTGGTACAGCCTCAAAAATGACATAAATTACTGGAAACGAATAAATAAATAAAAGTGATCGGCCGTGCACCTCACGTACACCAACCAGAGATAGAGAAATCAAAATGCTACAGTTTCCGGCGTTCATGACGCAATACCCATCGTCGACGAGGACAATTCCGACGTCTTTTTTGCTGCCCTCTCAGTGGCCCCAACCTCACAGTGAAGAGCTCCTTCTCGCCACGGAGGAGTCCAATTTTGAGGAGAAGGTATTCTGCGTTCCCCCCTTTTCTTTTCTTTGAAAATCAAACCCTTAAAGAATTGGATCTCTGATTCCTTAGTCGCCCCCATAATTATATGTTCCTCGACCTTTGATTATTATACCTTGATCTGAAGTGCGATTCTGGCCCTGTTAATTTGGAGATTTGGAGCGGTTTGGATGTTGAACTACACACAAAAACTTGATCTTTGTAGTAATGAGTTTAAGTTGTGGGGGGAACTTGGTCTTTCTAGTTGTGCCTACTCAAAGCTTTCTTAATCTTTTACTTATTGCTCTAGTGGTTCTTGAGCTCTTTCAAGTAGGATAAACTTTCAAAATCAGTTTGTTGTTTACTTCTGTCTTGGAGTGTTGTGCAACCAGTGGAAACATATACATTTTTGCTGCTTGTTGAGATTTTGATCAATTGTCTTGAGTTTGAGAAATTAGCGGTAGGTCTTTTAAGCGCTTCTTTGCTACTTTGGAACTTTAGGTAGTTGGTGTTAATTATACACAAGATGCAAATTTCTGGGTATCAATGTATAAGAAAGGGCATCGAAGGACATTGTTGTTCTTTCTGATGATCTTGCAGTTGATTCCACCACTTTCTAAAGCTTTTGGTAAGATATATAATTTAAATGACATTTCTAACGGGTGTTGCAGCAAAAAGAAATCAGGAACCCTAATAACCTCCTTCCTGTGATTGGGAAGTCAACTGTTGACAATGACAAAGAAGACTATGACAACGATGCGGACGATGATGATGCTGACAATGCGGAGGAGTCTGACGGAGAAGAGTTTGAACAAGAAACTGGCTGAGTATATCAGTCCGTTGTTGCTATGAGTCCCTAAACTTCTGGAAACTCCACACCTAGATGCCCAAAAGACGAGAAGAAAAGCAACTTCAAAATCTGTGGTTTCGTTGCAGATTACTAGAGCTTTACCTTTCTTTGGTATACTTTTACCAAGGTTTTTTGGTCATTGTAATTTCCAGATTCCAATTTAGTAAAACTCGTGCTGGTTTGTGCTTATTGTATCTTTTTAAGTTGAAGTGATCTGGAAAATTCAAGTAACCTCGTATATTTCTATGGTCGGTACTTGGCTGTAACTGCGCATTCAGCTAAACAAGAACATGGCTTTAGTCTGCTTATGGTTTCTCGTAATTCGTGACCAATGCTAGTTTAATTTTGTCTGTGTCAGAAACAAGAATACATGTTGAAATCTAGATCAACTCCTAACTTCCTATTATTTAACAATTAGGGGAAGTACTATTTCCTCAACTCCAGTCCTCGACTATCCTCAGCTTTCCGCCTAAAGTAGGTAACCCAAAATCGTTGCTCGTGCTTTAGATATGGTGTCGTGACAAAACTTCCATGGCCACTGACGGTTCACTCATCAACCCATTAATATGAAAGGACGAGAAATAATAGGAACATGCTGTCATATGCAGCGACATGGAAGTGGTTACAATTTATGTTAAATTTGTTTGGCCGGTCACATCATATGATAAGAGGGGCCTTGTCACAATCTCTGATAACGGGTTTGGCAGTTCACTTCATATGATTGGGTGTGCGGATAGGTTTGTTTCAAGTGCCTGTCATTACGGATTTGCATCATGCTAAGGATGTTTTGAGTTAACCTCCTAATTTTGGCTGCTTGTGATTCTTATAGAAAGAATCACCGGGACGAGGTGCACCTCAGGCTTAGGCTTCTCCACTCACAACAAGGTCCCTAGTTCAGACTTGCTAATTCTGTTCTTGAACTAGACGCCCGCCCCTCTCCAAGAAAGAGAATGGAATAAGAAACAACACGTTTGAACATGCAACTTCTTACCAGAAGTTACTGTTCTATTGGTTTAGGATAAAACGTGCAAGAAAGCCGCGACATTTGGATAAGAATGATGCCTTTACTTGTTCTGTAGCTACATGAGCAATCCTAGTTACAGAATAGAAGTGTCTGTGTGCGGTCTCACCATGGAAAGTCTCCCATTCTCGATTTAAGAACCCCAAGCCCTCCCGAAATTCACAAACAAACTGCCAAACTACAGAATAAATTGGTTCTTGTAACATAGAATATGCTGATAAGGAACCAAAACACTAGCAAAGCTTAGCAAAAAGAAGTCCATATATATTACCCAAAAAACTCAAACCAACCGCCTCCAACCTCTTCTGTAGTCACGTTGTGTATTTCCTTGTCACCTCTTGTCCCTCGTGTCCTTGTTCTCTTCTATACACGTTTCTTTCAATGCCTTTTCTGTTCCCCCAAACATGGAGGACAAAAGTCTTTGCCTTCATCCTCTAAAGACCTTATAATCCTGCACGCCTTGGAAACCCAGAGCACTTTTCGTCGCTGACAGTGGGATTTTATAGCCATGAGGCTATACGTTTATGTGTTGCAAGCCAAAGACTTGCCCGTGAAGGATACATACGTCAAACTAAAACTTGGAAAGCACAAATCCAAGACTAAGACTTCGAAGAACAACGTGAACCCATTTTGGAACGAGGAGTTCGTTTTCAAAGTTCACGACATTGGCGACGAGTTGGTTGTGTCTGCCTACAATCATGAAGAAGATGCTGGCTTGTTCCAAAGCTCCAGGGATTTGGTGGCTCGGGTTAGGATTCCGGTTAAATTGGCTATGGAAGAGTTTAATCGTACCTTGCCTCCCACTTGGTTCTCCTTCGAACAGCCCAAGACTGGGAAGTTCGCAAATATGGATTGTGGTTAGTGTCCTTGGCTCTTTGATTATAGGCCCTTCTTGTGTATGAGGATTTTGATTGTATCTTATGCTCTAGACAAGCATTATCTAGTATATTGTAGAACAGATTAAATGCGTTGAACGGGTGAGTACTGCACCTGATTTGCTGATACTACACTTCATAGTTTGTGGATAATGAGATTTACTGATCTAATTATCAAGGTGACGACAGTGTAAATGGGCATGTAATTCTAGATCATGTTATTCTTGGTTATGTATGCAGGGAAGATACTTCTTACGCTCTCTTTGCATGAGAAAGGCACAGATTCTCCCACAACTCACTTCCTCCATGGAAATGCTAACGTTAACCTTGAGAAGAATGGAGAGTCCGAAGGACCTTTCACCTCATCACGTGGTGTATATTATTCCAAAGCTCCAAGCCTGAAAATAGCAGATGGAAAAAAACTAATGAAGAGTATTACAAGTCGTTTAGAGAAGGTTTTTACTAAAAACGAGGAAGGCTCAAGGACTGATGAGTCATCAGAGGTAGCCAGTGTATCATCTGATTTTCAAGATTGTGTAGAGGAACGTCAGTCTGCTTGTAACTTTGAAGACGCTATTGAGATCATGAGCTCAAGAGGCAATGAACAAGAAATGCCACAGAACATGAAAGGTGGCATTCTTATTGATCAGCTATATGTAACACCTGCACGTCAGCTAAACAAGTTTCTGTTTGCACCAGGTTCACAGTTTAGAAAGGACCTTTTAGAACTGCGGGGATCAATTGATCTGGAAGAGGAACCTTGGAATTGGAAGTCAGATAACATGTCCCATCTAACACGGACTGTTACTTACACGAATGCTGCCACAAAGTTAGTGAAAGCTGTTAAAGTTATGGAGGAGCAAACCTATGTGAGAGTTTGTGGACAGGAATTTGCTATTTTGTTAAGTGTGAATACACCAGAAGTGCCATATGGAACAGCATTCAGTGTTGAATTGCTATACAAGATAATTCCCGGACCAACACTATCTTCTGGAGAAGAGACATCTCACCTTATAATATCATGGGACATAAACTTCCGTCAAAACATAATGATGAAAGGCATGATTGAAGGAGGAGCAAAGCAGGGACTGAAACAGAGCTTTGCTCAGTTTTCCAACTTATTGGCCCAAAATTTCCAGGTAGTGGATCCTGTGGATTCATCAAATAAGGACCACATGTTAGCTACTTTGGAAGCAGAGCACCAATCCGATTGGAAATTGGCATTTGAGTACTTTTGGAACTTCACTGTTGTTTCCACCATATTGATGGTTTCTTATGTAGTTCTGCACATTTTATTATGCGAGCCTAGCAAAGTCCAAGGTTTGGAGTTTGTAGGACTTGATTTACCCGACAGTTTTGGACAGATCATCACTTGTGGAATTTTGTTCATTCAATTGGAGCGTCTTTACACCATGGTTCTGCACTTCATACAGGCTAGGTTGCATAGAGGTAAGTAAACATTTATTGCTAAATTCCTCATATCTCAAAAGAATAGGTTGACCCTTACTCTTACGAGTCTATTGATGGATATACTTCTGCTATTGTTTCAACAGGAAGTGACCACGGCATTAAAGCCAGAGGTGATGGGTGGATCCTTACGGTGGCCGTAATTGAAGGCACTGATTTGGCTTCCTTAGGTACCACCCTATCTTCTGATCCCTACGTGGTGCTCACTTGTAATGGTAGAACAAGGACGAGCTCTGTCAAACTTCAAACTAGTAATCCCCAGTGGAATGGTGAGAGATCTTCATGTTCCGAGTACTCTTACTATATGGCTCCACTATGTTTATGTTACACCATTTGAAGTTTCATGGTGCAGACGTACTCGAGTTTGATGCAATGGAAGAACCGCCCTCTGTTCTTACAGTGGAAGTTTTTGATTTTGATGGTCCATTTGATCGTGCCACTTCACTTGGACATGCTGAGGTCAACTTCTTGAAACACACATCCACTGAACTAGCAGACATGTGGGTCTCCCTTGAGGGAAAGCTTGCGCAGTCTTCTCAGTCAAAGTTGCACTTGAGAATCTTTCTAGACAATAGCAAAGGTATCGATACAATAAGAGAATACTTGACGAAAATGGAGAAGGAAGTTGGGAAGAAGGTAAACACTTGGTTATGTTCGTGAAAACAGGTGGTTTCAATTCCCTAGTCAAGAATATGAGTCATTTTTTTTCCGATTTCTGGTTAATGTTGAACGTGTGAATTCCATGAAGTTTGATTCTGGATTTTATGGCAGTTGAACATAAGATCACCACATAAGAATGCAACATTCCAAAAGGTGTTTGGATTGCCATCAGAGGAGTTCCTTATCAGTGACTTCACATGCTACCTGAAGAGGAAAATGCCTTTGCAGGTGCTAGTTGCTGTATCCATTTTTTTTCTATATATTCTCAGGAAACTTTTAATTTTCAGTACATGGAAGGTTGAATTCCCTATAGTCTGTGTTCAGAAAGTTTACAGACTAGACTGAACTTCGCTTGGATTATTTGGATGGGTACTGATATGCCTCTGCTTTCAGGGCAGGCTTTTTTTATCTGCAAGAATTGTGGGGTTTTATGCCAATTTATTTGGACATAAAACTAAATTTTTCTTTCTTTGGGAGGATATTGAAGATATTCAGGAGCTTCCTCCATCACTTTCATCTGTGGGTAGCCCAACATTGGTCATAGTTCTGCGGCAGGACAAAGGCCTTGATGCCAGGCATTGGGCAAGGTCTCAAGATGAAGAAGGAAGGCTCAGATACTATTTCCAATCATTTGCGTCATTCGGTGTAGCCAGCAGGTAATGGTGATGTAAAGTGGATCTAACTGTTCTGTATGGCTATTTTGATATCTTCTATACAACATGTGATTGACCTTTGTTTTGTTTTTTTTTTGTTATCTTTTCTCCCTACAGAACTATCATGGCCTTGTGGAGAACTCGAACACTCACACCAGAGCAGAAAGTACAAATTGCAGAAGAGCAGGAGCAGGAGCAGGACCTAGAAGGAAGGCCCATAACGCTTGAGGACTCCGATGTTGAAGATACAACCATGTCTAAGATCTACTCTGTTGAGCTACCAGTCAATGTAAGCACTCAAAGAAGGGCTTTCTCTTCACTCACCTCTCCATTTCATTCATAACTAAAAATATTGATGTTGTGATCCCACAGATTAAAGCGCTTATGGGCATGTTTGAAGGGGGAAGTATGGAGCGTAAGATTATGGAGAAGTCTGGATGTCTTAACTATACAACCACAGCATGGGAATCAGTAAAATCGGACATCTTGGAACGACATGTCTCTTACAAATTCAACCGCCATGTTTCAATTTTCGAGGGAGAAGTCACCTGCACACAACAGAAAATTTCAATTCCAAATGATGAAGGGTGGATTCTAAATGAGATCATGGTGCTGCATGATGTCCCTTTCGGCGATCACTTCCATGTAATCTACTTACTTATCATTTGCAGATCATGAAAACGACAGACTAGGTTCTTTATATTTCATTCTGGTTTTCTGACTTGCAGGTCAACTTCAGGCACCAAATTGAGAACTCTTCCCTTGCTAATGATGCATGCAAGTGTGATGTCTACGCTGGGATCACCTGGTTGAAAAGCACCAACTTCCAACAGAGAATCACTCAAAACGTTAATGATAAATTCACAAACAGGTTCAAAGAAATATATGAACTTGCTGAGAAAGAGATCCTCTTCTCAACCCAACAGGACAGTTCATTTTGAAACAAAAGCAATTAGACTTTTTTGTTCTCCTACACAAAATCACCAAATGTATTGTTTTTTACCTTCATCAACAATCAATAATTGTATCTCTGCAATTGTATACATTCTTCCAGTCAGACACCTTAATGAAATCCTCATAAGCCCTCTTGAAAGTCTGTGAAGAACATCAAGGTATTATATTCATGCATAAAATATGAATATGTAATAACATCAATTTTACCTCACTACATGAAAATACATTAGTTTTATTTTTTTTAATCAATATTGAGTTATTCGTTAATATAATACAGAGTCAATACACATTTTCACATCTATACTAAAATTTAAGTTAGACTTTAACATTTATCAACATGTAAACAAGACTAACATTTAAAAATAATGTAAAATGACATTAAAACTTACCACTAAACAGTTAAGGTTTCATCAATTTTGTTGACTTGACAAATTCTTTTAACTCAGGGATCCACATAGGCAACTGACATAAATCCTTAATAATAAAAACTTTAATTTAGAGGTTTAAATTTCTAAAACCCTAACTTCTTAAAATCATGAATTTGGATTGGTAATTTTTATTTTTTTATTTTGTATTTTTTTTTTTTTGCAGATCAACATCTCCTCTCCATTTTAGATAAGTTATTTTTGGGGCTGTTGCAGATTTAAGTTTGATTCATTTCTTTTCTGTTGGCTACTTTGTCGAATGTTTCATTCTCAATTTATTAACTTAGGATGTGAAGATAAGTTTGAGTAAATGCTTCATTTACCTTCATAAATTGACTAATTATGGAAGAATTGATCCTAATATGCAAAGTAAAAATGCTGACACTAAGTAAATGAATCTTTCACATTCATACATTATTTATTAAGCTATTGAAGAGACGATGACATTATGAAATTATAATATTATAGTTGAATTATTATGCAAAAATTATGGTTGAATCATTGCATCATTTCTTTACAAAAATTAAGAAGACAAAGCAAGTTCTTGGTTGTAAATCTAGGTTTGACCTAGGTGGAAAGATTCATAGAATTAAATTTTGGAAGAAGATCATAGTATTTCACGCAAGAGAATATAATTAAATACTATTTTGAATCCATACCTACCCCGTTTAAGTAACATCCACTAATTTTTCCTTTTGGATTATAGAGATTTCTTATAGGATATTTATCATTATTATTTTTGTGGTTTTTAATATTATTATCAGGTATAATTATATACTTGCCAAAAGTTAGTTGATTATAAGAAGCCAGTGCATCTAATTATCTACATAAAAGAACTCTTTATTTCGATATCTAGTAACTTTGATTGTGGAAGTATTGTTAAAGTATCAAAGAAAAGGCAATATTTATTTGCTACGAACTTGTACAATAATAACAACAAGGACAACAAAGTTTCAGTAGAAATTTTGCTAAGATGTAGGATTTGAGAAAATTCAACGATACACAACCTTACCTCTAATAAATAGAGTTGCTACAAACTTGTATTAAAGGTATAAACAAAGAAACACAACATCCATTAGATAATATTATTCTTTTTTGTATGTGAAGAATTAAAGTGTTGATTAGAGTAAAGTAACTGTCACCTTGTTGTGACTATATTTCTCCCTAATTATTTATAGCTTTGAAGTGTAACAATTGATACATAGACAATGGAGATAAATCAATTATCTTAATTAATTTAACGAATTGTTAATAAATATATTTGATTTGTTTCTCTAACTTTGCTGTTAGTATAATTTCCTTCTCAGATCCAATATGATGCCCATAACAACAACTCTAGAGTCCTAAAATTGATAATCTAAAAAGAAGTGCCATATGGCCAAAGCCTTGATCCACCTAACTCCATCATAACATATTAACTATAATATATCAAACTTGATATTTAAAAAATTGAAATAATTGTTCAATCAACTCATGTACATTGACAATATAATATTAGTTTGTGTAAATATTAATATAAACATGATAATGTATTCATTTATGCTAGAAACATAATAATAGTGTATATCCTACCAACAAAATACAAAATATAGTTGAACATATAAAAAATACTCATTATTTCATTAAGTTACAAACGAATATCTCATCAAAAGATATACAAAACATACTATATGATAATCACAGATTGCTTAGAGTTTTAAATAGTAAAATAATATTTAAGGTCATTTTATATGATAAATATTAGAGTTTAACTTAAATTTTAATATAAATATTAAGAGTTGACGTGTATCTAAAAAAAGAATTAGTTTTGGAACAAAGTGATATAAATCTAATCAAAATTTGGTGGATGAGTTGGTAAGAAGCTTTCTTGGCTTAAGTGAGGTCGCGGGTTCGAACCTCCCTCGTATATATAACAGTTTAAAACTTGGGATAA
Organism: Erythroxylum hondense; assembly: GCA_029829435.1. Lineage (NCBI taxonomy): Eukaryota > Viridiplantae > Streptophyta > Magnoliopsida > Malpighiales > Erythroxylaceae > Erythroxylum > Erythroxylum hondense. The sequence continues at coordinate 62,802,773 of JANKYF010000006.1, forward strand.
GAGCTTTGCTTCTCGTAAGGAACCTATCCGACTTTAGCGGAGATTAGTTTGGGTGTGAATGACTTAAAAGTGCCTTCCTATAATTGGAACCCTCTTAAGACACTTATAAGTATTTTAAAAAAAAGGTGGATAAGAAGTTTGAGCAAGTCTCAGCCAACTAATGAAACGACAGCGTCTGCTCTCCATCTTCCAGAAAATGACACAAGTGAGGATCAATTGTTCCCGTTACTTTATTAGTGCCGCCAACACCGTTTGCCTGTCGTTGCCGTGACTGCTCTCTTGCCTTTCTTTCAAACTCATGAAATTTTTTATTTTTTGTTTAATGCGGACCTGCGGTTCGGCCTTGGTCAAACCGGTTCGACCATTAAATTCGTTATCCGGTCCAATTTTCGATTAAATCTCCTCTTAGCTTCCTAGGGGATAAACCCTAAACCCAGCCCAAAACAAACACCATATTCAGCATCTTTGCTAGTTCTTGAAGCCACTGGCTGCCTTGAAGCTGAAATTTTCAAGTTGAAACAGCAATGCAGCACGACGAGGTTATATGGCAAGTCATAAGGCACAATCACTGCAGTTTTATGTCCAAGTAATCTTCTTTTTCGGAGAAACACTGATTACTTGTTAGTTGGCCATTTGATTTGATTTGATTGTGATTGAATGAATTGTTTGCAATTGTGATATCTGCAGAATCGAGACCGGGATTTTTTGTAGAAACCCATATAACGTTACTGGGATTTGTAACCGTAGCTCTTGCCCCCTTGCTAATAGTCGCTACGCTACTATACGCGACCATGATGGTTTGTTTCTTGTGTGGGATTTTTCATTTTCGACATCATTCAAATGGTTTTCGTTTGGTTCTTTGTGTCTGTTTTTCCAATGAGGTTCCTTGTATATGGCTATTTTAAAAAAAGGAAGCTGCAAATTTTATCCATCATCGACTATGAATGTGCTTATATTCACTGCCAGCTTCAAAGGTCATGATATCTTTGTGAATATTATTGATCCATTTGTTTCTAGTACTTTGTGGTGGGTATATCTTACCAAGATTGCTATGTTATTTTTATGGACAGGAATCTAATTTTCCTGGTGTATTTCTTTCCGTGTCAAGATTCATTTCTTCTTTTTGTAAACTTATACTTTCGTGGCTTTTGTGAATTTCTGACGATATGTCATGTGCGTAGGTGTCTTCTATTTGTATATGAAAACAATCGAGAGAGCTCATAAGCCAAATGAGTTATGGGAAAGAGTGAAATTGCCTAGAAACTATGAGAAGGCCCTTGAGATCATTGACAAGCATCTGGTATTCATATTTTTCTGAGATAGTTGTGCTTAAACTGCTGCTTCCATACAGAAAAAAAAGAGCATGTAACAACATCCTATTGCTTGATGGGTAACCTTTGTACCTTTTAGGTGTACTGGCCAAAGCTTCTTGTACACAAAATAAAGCAGCGCCTGACAAAAATGACGCAAATGCGTATACGGATGAGAAAACTACAATTAAAGACTAGGTATGCAAGTACCCTGTTTGCTTTGGGCTTATTTATGTTTTATATTGTTACAGTTTTTGGATTTTTAGATTCAAAACTGTTTACAGGTCATAGTGTTTCAGTGTTATTGCCTTAGTGCTGATTCTTAGTTTCCATAAGGACATTAGATTCTAATTCCATCCCTTTTATTGTTGAGTTTATTCCATTGTGTAAATTATCTCTGGTGATATTGCTTCATAAAATTTTCCTCTGGTATATTTTGATGTTTAGCTGACAATTAATTGCTATGTAATTAATGTGGATAATTACCTGTTGACACCTTATGGTGTGCAGAAGAACAAGAAAATTCATGTAGGTTAAGAACGACTGAGAAGTTTATTTTGAACTGAAAGACTAGATGCCATCATTGTTAGGCCGGTAGAGTTGTGGTGGCTACCTTTAATTTCAATGTTAAAGAGAGGTTCAGGCCATACTAACCTGGTTTTTCTCAATATGAGGATTCACATTTGATGTAATTTACTGTAGCAATTATTGACTTGATTCCTTTCATGTTCCATATTTGTCAAGGTGTAAGAAATGTTTCTGCACATTATTCATTATAAAAAATGTGCATTCATAGACTGGAAGCTTAAGAGTTTGGATTTGTTAAGGAAATATAAACAATGGGGGAAGCATTAGACGCCAAGAATCAGAACTGAAGTATTGTAGGAGTTTTGGTCTTCTCTAAAAGTTTGTTGTGATCTTCTTGATCATGTTGTGATTTACAGTTATTGCTTTCTTTCACCATGTTGACTCGATAAGTTCCTACTGGTTCATGTGTTCTAGTGTTGCTAGGCTGCTAAGGACTCTTATGAATTTATATATTCAATTCTTGTTTGGAATGATCCTACTAGGGAGAAGATAATGACTACACCCCGAAAACAGATGAAGAGAGAGGCTAGAAGAGAGGAAAAGGCTGAAAAAGCTGCAGTTCTTGATAAGGTTATAATGTGACTGGTATTGTATATAATCCCTAAAATTTTGTTTTTATAGAAATTCATAGTAATTCTACCTTAAATCTTTTCAGAGTATTGAGAAAGAATTGCTTGAACGGCTGAAGAGTGGCGTTTATGGTGACATATACAATTACCCAGTTAATGAATACAACAAAATTCTTGACATGGAAGAACTACATGCGAATGCTGAAGATGAGGAAGAGGAGGTATGGATGTGGATAAAAATCAAGGTTTGTTTTAAAGGCTTGATTGGTTACATGTGGGTGAATAATTTGTCAATACACAGGAACCTGAGGTAGAATATGTTGAAGGTTATGATGAACTTGAAGAAGAAGAAGATATAGAAGATTTTGGTAATTTTCCACTTGGCCAGGCTAACAAAACTAACGGTAAAGATGTTTATTCTACTTCACACCCTTTTTGTATCAGTACTAATTGTAATTCTTCAAGTACTGTAGTTTGAATGTTTTAGCTTTAAGTGCCAAAAGGAGTTACTTTGACAAATTGATTGTGATTAATTTTGGATTGTTGAGGAACTTCTGTTTTGACCCTTTTCCTGGGGATGCGTCATTGTCAGCCTCTTTTTTTTTTTTTAATTAGAATGAGGGAGGCCGTTGAAACAATATTTGCACCGCAGAAGCTGTTGTCTCAGTTGCTTTTTTGTTCATAATGCAAATTGCACATGTTATAGTTTAAATATTCTGCAGATGATATGCTGGATGATGATGAAGAAACATATGCAGTTGATCGCAAAAGATCTAAAAGAGGGTCAGGACCTAAACATGAGAAAGATGAAGCTAGAAAGTTGAAAAAGAAGGCAAAGGTTATAGTTGAGGTTCGTATCTTCAGATTTCCATTATTCACTTGTTGATTTAGTAATGATATTGCTGTAAAATTTTGTTACCTAAGAATCATACACTTATAGATAGAAAAGGTAAGCATTCAAAACTTGAAGTTTTGTAAGATATCATATAGATGGAAGTTCGTTTCCTTTCACATCGATCATAGGGCCAGTCATTGAATTATAAGCATTTAAGCTTGTTGACAGCACGATTCTGATGGATAGAACATCAAAACTGTGGTAGTCCTCTTAGCACCTTAAGCAACTTTCAATCAATTCATCATTTTATATCTTCCATTTCACCACTCAATTGACCCATTATGATCTAAGAGTTTTAATTGTTTCTTTATATTGAATGGACGCTGCAATCTGATTATGACAGTCATCTCTCTACATTCAAACTATAGTTTGCAATCAGATGGCTTGGGTATACTTTTTTGGATATATTTCCAATTTTACCTTGACATAACTCGTTGTAACAAGGTAGACTTAAGCAACGGCATACACGCAAGTCCTGTACATTCTTTTTCACTACCCCAGAGGTTAAAATTTTAAGTTCTCGTGTTATGGTGGTATGAGTGGGTCTCGGTGAGTCACACTGGAAACCTAAGAGACTTGGCTAGTAAAACTGATTGTTATTTGGTATGTTAATAAGTAGAATAATATTTTTGAGAACAAAATTATTGAAGCTGTTATATGTGTTCTTTTCGGGAAACCATCTACGTTACGGGGAAAGGATCTACTTGCTATACTTAACATGACTTTTGTTTCATGGATGTAACTTTCTTTGAATTTACTGTCACATAAGTGATATCTATGTAATTCATTCCTTGCATCAGGTCGAACATGAAGATGCTCCTGGAAGACAAAAGGCAACTTCTTGAGACGGTTGGACCATGGTCATTTAGTTTGGCAAGTATAAAGATTATGGTCAGGATCTTTTTGAGTTGTTCATCCAATGACATCAATTACTTCTCGCTTTGGCATGGAATCTTATCGAATCTATGTGAAGATTACTACTGATGGATGGCATGAGGTATTCCAAGTAGCCATGATGGGTTAAGGTGTTCTTTGCTTTAAACCTGTAACTCCGGCATCAAGTGTAGACACTAAAAAGCAGAGTCATTTAGATTCTAATGGAACACGATCAAAAATATGTATCATACTGATCCTACTGCATCGCCTTGGTTGTGAATTAGCCAAGATAGAATGATACAGGACTTGTATCACAAAATTTTGGATATGGTAACATGAGATTTGACATGCCAGTGGTATTGTTTGGATTTCTGAAGGTGATGATCCGACTCTGTTTCAACGTAGAGGTGGTTCTGGTTGGGTCTGAAGATTGTCTTAAATGATGTTTTAATCATTAATTATGATAATTTTAAGCTTAAAATATAGTTTGAAAGGTTTAATTGTTCAATTTATAAATTTAAAAAATTAAAATGTATTCTTTTAAATATCATTAACTAAAACGACTAAACTTTAATGTTATCACCAACGTCTGAAGCATTACATTGGAATAAGTCAGAATTGCTATAACTAGTTACAATTAAGCATGCAACTGCAGCACACTGTGGTGATGGCATTTCCAAAGGACAGGTGGAAGTTCGTAGATGGGGTTTTTGGGCGCCAAGGAACGGTTCCTGAGGGCCTCTTTGGATCTTTATAATCTCTCGCTTTCCGTGGCTTTATTAGTGGAGTATGTGACACCACCATATCAATGCCAAAATTAACATCACGTGTATATATAGACACACACTTATCATCATCCGCTACACACTCTGTAATCAATCGCTGTTCTGTTCTTACAGAGTAACCATGGATCCCAACCCCAAATCCTTTCCAATCCTCTCCTACGTCCTCACCCGATTCCCCTCGTTCGGACCCAAATCACCCACCTCCGACGTCGAGCAGCCGCCTCCAATGTCCCCCTCCTCGCAACCTCCTATCCTCTCCCAAATGCCCCATTTGTCCGACCCCAAGCTCCTCGCCTCTATGAAACGCGCCATTTCGGACGTGTCCCAGACCCGAGCCGTGCTCCGAACTCTGGGCCCACGACCCGACCATGAGTCCGTCGACACAGCCAAGCAAAAGCTCTCGGAAACTGAATGCACTATCTCGGAGAAGGAGAGGAGCTTGTTCAAGACGATAGTGCAGTTGGAGATGATGCACGAAGCTTACGAGAAGCTGCTGAAGGACGCGGAAAACCGGTTGGTTGAGATATATGAGAACGCCAAGAGTGGTAAAGGGAAGGATGTGGTGGTGGAGACAGTGGTGGAGGAGGAGGAGGAGGAGGCGATGAATGAGGAGGTGGTCGCGATTCTTCACCGGTCGAAAGAAGCAGAGTTGGATAAGATTGATCTGTCTAACCGGCGATTGAGATTCTTGCCGGAGGCTTTTGGAAAAATCCGTGGATTGAAAGTGCTTAATCTCTCTACTAATCAGCTTCAGGTTCGTTTTTCTTGAGGAAAAGTTATTTTCTTTTCCCTCTGTAGCTTTGTAGTATTACAGGCTGATAAGATAACTAGAAACCTCATGGTATTGATAACTACATTTAGTTTTAGTTGGATGCTTAGAACTTATAAATGATTTCTTCTTATCGGAACTTACTGGCTCTTTTTGTGTTATAGACATCGCTTAGCTTCCTCACAATTTTTGCAAATTTTGCGATGGAAAATAGATGATTCCTGATTCAATAGTTGGGTTAGAGAATCTTGAGGAGCTCAATCTAGCTTCAAATCCCTTGGAAGCACTACCAGATGCTATTGGTTTCCTATAGAACTTGAAAATCCTAGATGAATCGAGCAACAAGCTAGAAACCTTGCCTGATACTATTTGTCGTTGTAGGTAACTATTATTTGTAAGAAGATGATGATTCTCTGATCAGATAACTATATTCATTGCTGCCTATACTTTGAACAACATTTCAGGTCATTGGTGGATAGCAAGAGAAGAAAAACAGGCATGTAAAGTTGTTGGAATAACATATTCTTTTTATATATCTTCTAGTTATGAAGCATAGTTTGTGTGTTTTCATTGTTACTTGCTCCTGGCAATAAACAATTAACTTTTGGTATTTATGAACATAAACCAATTGCAGGCAGTGACTTAAGCAGTGAGTTATTAGAAGTTACCAGAGAATGCATTGATAACCATAAATCTGAAGGAGGTAATATTTTGGGGAGGGATCTTACTGATTTAGAAGATAATGATGAATCTTTTGAATGTTTGAACTTGCCAACAGAAAAGGTAAGCCATTTCTATGAGGGACTTCTATGACTTTATGTAGTGGATGTCCTCCAATACAAGGCTTGTTATGCTAAGTTATTGCATTTTCTTTATTTTTCAGAGTTAGCTTTCTTAAGTGGTTATCTGTCAGTTATCATGTCATGGCATTTTCTTACTGGTTTGTGTTCTCTATTTTCCTAGATCAAAGAACCCTGCTGCTTGATGTTTCTTTGCTACAGGACGCCAATCTATTTTGGTGGGAGATATTTCAAGGTAGTTCAATTCATATTTTCGACGTAGAAGCGATTATCGACCATTTGTAGCATAATACTATAAATGATGTAGGAAGAGGAATATGCTCACTACGCTCCTACATCAATTAGGAAGACGATTACAATAGCTTGAATAAATCTGATGTGATTCTATTGTCTTGATTTTCTACGATGCTTGAGTCTTATCTTTATAAACAAAATGGAGATTCATGCCAATTATGCTGTTCATTTAATTGTTGCATTGGTTGAGGTGTAAATCTACTATCTCATACAGTTGTTATTGCCTTTACTGACAACAATATTCTCCTTGCATGATTGGAAAAAAGTGCTTATTTATTCAGAATTAATGCCGATTTTTTTACCAGACAAGCAGAGTGTTTTGTGATGCTACTAGGAACTGCCAGAACATTGATCCTAAGGTACACATTATCTGTGATGTTTTCGTTATCTGGTTGATGGTTATACTGAGGCACACCTGCAATTTGAATTTTATGGGTAGTGTTTTGTTATTTGTCTAGAAGCTGCACGCATAACTGCTTTCATCTATTGCTAGGTGGCAATCCAGATTGCTAGGGAAGTGGCCACAACATGCGGAGTTGGGCTTGAGGTATGGATTAACCTCATTATGGATGCTCTTTTCTGTCTCTTCCAGTTACAGAATCACTAGATACTTCTTTTTTTACTTCTATAGGTAGCAATTGTTGTTGGAGGCCGTAATTTCTTTTGTGGAGACTCATGGATATCTGCCACTGGTTTGGACAGACCCACAGCATATCAGATTGGGAAAACTCATGTTATTGAAATTTTCTTTACAAACTTGTCACATTGCCTAACATTTTTAGTTTATAACTCCTCCTCTATATTTTAACCTTGTTCAAATGGTTTTGGTGAATGGAAATAATTTTCTCCGGGATACCCTGTTTCATGCTGTCTTTTTTTTTTTTTTTTTGTTTACAAGAGGAAAAAATAGACTACATGAATACTCGAGGGTACATTGCGCCTAACGCATCTCGATGAAGAAGTTTCTGGATGCCTAAAGGAGGCTCCTGAAGGATATATGTAATCCCGGACTTAACCCGCTAGCGAGGCGAGCGAGATTGTCATCACACTGGTTTCCTTCCCGGAAGACATGCTGAATGCGAACCGCCCACTCCCGTTGGAGCATCTGCTGGATACCTGTTACCAAAATAGAAAACTCAGTCAGTCCAAAGGGGGAATCAGAAAGCAGGTTAATAACCTCGAAGGAATCAGTTTCGACCACCACCCGGCGATAACCTTTATCCCACGCTAGGGTGAGGCCGGAGTGCACTCCCCAATTCCCAAAAGTTGTCTTTAAAAGTTTATCCAATTCCCAAAAGTTGTTATTACAGCTAATCTTTTAAAACTTCTTTCAAAAAGTTACTTTTATGCTGATTATTGCATACAGTTCTTCAACTTTTCATTCCTTTAGCTAGATGTATGTGGAATTACCATTACGACTTTGCCCTTCAGAATAGGCGAACTTATCCTCCAAGTTCCTTGTACTGATTTTGTGATAATTTCTGATGGAATATAATATGATGGCAACAGTCATGAATTATATATTGCTTCAATCAGCTATAGAGAAGCTTGGTGTTTAGTCTCGTGTACAAAGTGCATTTACAATGCCAGAGTTGGTTGAACCTTACAATAGGCAACGAGCCATCCATATAAAATATTAGAAGAAAGAATCGTATTCTCATACAACGCTGTCAGTACAAGATATATACACGTTACCAAGTCTATCTCTAGGCTACTAATAAGGCTAACTATCTGCTATATTGATTTTTACCATATTTAGGATAATTATAATTTATTATGATTGATATATTCCTATTACTCCCCCTCAAGTTGGAGAGTGAATATCATGAAGTCGCAACTTGCACCTCAAAGCTTCGAACTGTTCTCTTCCAAGAGCTTTCGTGAAAATGTCCGCTAGTTGCTGTTTTGTCGGAACATAGGATGGTTTGATTAAACCAGCTTGTAACTTTTCCCGAACGATGTGGCAATCTATCTCGATATGTTTTGTCCGCTCGTGAAAAACTGGGTTTGCAGCAATATGAAGTGCTGCTTGGTTGTCACAGTACAAAGGGGATGGCTCCGATGAAATAATCTTCAAGTCCCTTAGTATATAATTTAACCAAGTCAATTCCAAACATGTATTGGCCATCGCCCTATACTCCGCCTCTGCTGATGATCTGGATACATTGGTTTGCTTCTTAGATCTCCATGAAATTCGCCCTATACTCCGCCTCTGCTGATGATCTGAATACATTGGTTTGCTTCTTAGATCTCCATGAAATTAACGATGTTCCAAGAAAAATACAAAACCCTGTGATTGATCTGCGAGTTTCCCGGCATCCACCCCAGTCTGAGTCACAAAATGCCTTTAATTGAAGATCATTGTTGGCAGGAAGTAATAGGCCTTGCCCTGGAGTACCTTTGATGTAACGAAGCAGCCTCATTGCTACGTCCCAGTGTGGTCTTCGTGGATCCTGCATAAACTGACTGAGAGTTCTCACAGAGTAAACAATGTCTGGTCTTGTCACTGTTAAATAAATCAATTTCCCAATTAGCCTTCGATATCTTGTCGGATCGTGGAGTTGATCACCATCAGTGAGAGCTAACTTCAGGTTTTGTTCCATGGGAAACTTTTCCGGCTTTGCACCTGTTAACCCTGCTTCTTTTAAAACATCTAATGCATATTTTCTTTGTGACATGAAAATACCGTTCTTTGACCGTGAGAACTCTATGCCCAAGAAATATTTTAACTGACCCAGGTCTTTGATGAGAAAATGCTTCAGCAGGCAGCCTTTGAGCCGTTGCATTTCTTTCAGATCATTACCTGTGAGAAGAATGTCATCAACATAAATAAGCACTGCAGTAAATGAGGTACCTTGTACTCTTGTGAACAAAGAGTAGTCTGCCTTAGATTGCTTATAACCAGACCGTTGGATAACTGCGGAAAAAGTAGCAAACCAGTTACGTGAGGCTTGCTTTAGACCGTATAGGGACTTGTTGAGCCGGCAAACAATGTTCTCCCCCTGTCGGCGAAGTCCTGGAGGAGGTGTCATGTAGACAACTTCATGTAAATCGCCATGGAGGAAGGCGTTCTGAACATCTAGCTGATGGGTATACCAATTTCGTGAGGCTGCCACAGTGAGAAGGCAACGCAAGGTGGTGAGTTTAGCTGTGGGAGAGAAGGTTTCCTTGTAGTCGACTCCTTCGACTTGGGTGTATCCTCTGGCGACGAGACGAGCTTTGTATCGCTCGATACTGCCATCTGACCGATATTTGATTTTGTATACCCAACGACAACTGATAGCTTTATGGCCGGAAGGAAGAGGAACGAGGGTCCAAGTATTATTTTTCTCCAAGGCTTGTAATTCTGTTGACATTGCCTGCTGCCAGTTGGGATCAAGGACTGTTTGAGCATAGGAAGAGGGTTCATGATGACCTGCAATACTGGCTAAAAAAACACGATGCGATGAGGATAAACGAGAAAAGGACATATAATTGGATAGAGGATACCTGGTACTGGATTGAGGACTAGAGCTAGAGGGAGGCCGATCAGCTCGAGTGGGAATATCATAATCTGCATGCCAGAAGGGAACCTGTTTAGCACGAGTGGAGCGGCGTGGGGCTGGCTCTGCCTGAACTGGAGAGGTAGGAGATGCGGAACGTGAGGGAGTTGATGGGGTGTCAACTGATTGCAAGTTGCGAGAAAAGGAATCCAGCGAATGAGAGACGGTGTGATCAGTAGCAACGTTATCTGAAGGTGCAGGAGTAGGTTGGGGAAAATAGACAGCGAGATTGGGTAGGACTGGCACATCTGAAGATGAAGTATGGTGAGAGGAAAAGGGAAATATGTGTTCATGGAATTGGACATCACGACTGATGAGGAATTGTTTGTTGTCTAAGTCATACAACTTATAACCTTTATGACTTTGGGGATACCCGAAAAAAATACACTTTGTGGCACGAGGTTGAAATTTTTGTTTTGGATGAACGAGAGTGGCGTAACAAAGGCAACCAAATACCCTTAAGTGGTTAAGTGTGGGAACCCGATGAGAAAGAAGTTCAAAGGGTGTTTTATTGGATAGTAATGGAGATGGAGTACGATTAATCAAGTATACAGCAGTGAGAACACATTCGCCCCAAAAGGATAATGGAAGGTTGGCTTGAAAAAGAAGTGCACGGGCTACATTGAGGATGTGTCGATGTTTGCGTTCCACCACACCGTTTTGTTGGGGGGTGTATGCGCAGGTACGTTGGGATTCAATGCCATAAGTTTTAAGAAAATGTTGCAAAGGAAAAAACTCGGTGCCGTTATCAGTTCGGATTGCTTTAACAGTGGCATGGAATTGATTTTGTGCGAAAGTAATAAAGGACTCAAGGAGATGGGCAGTGTCTGATTTATGATGCATGAGAAACAACCATGTACACCTGGTAAAATCGTCAACGATGGTAAGGAAGTATTTAGCACCAGAATGTGTAGGCACTTGATGCGGACCCCAGACATCACAATGAAGTAAATCAAATGCAGCATGAGTTTGTATTGAACTTAAAGGAAATGGAACACGAGTTTGTTTTGCCTTGGGGCATACATCGCAATTATTAAAGGAATCACTATCATGTTGAATAGATAAAAGAGGAGCAAATACTTTAAGTCGAGAGGGTGATGGATGGCCAAGACGCATATGCCAGAGATGAGGATTGTGTGAGACATGGTTTGAGACTGGAGTAACGTGCAAAGGTGTCATATAGTAGAGACCATCAGTCTGCTTACCCGAGCCAATCGTCTTCCCCGTAGCCAAGTCCTGCAAAACACAGTAATCCGGGAAAAAGGTTATACAACAATTTAGTGATTTCGATAATTTGCTGACGGAAATCAGATTTAAATTGAATGATGGAACACACAAAGTGTCATTTAACTTAATGTGTGAGTTAAAGGGCACGGTGCCAATGTGTGAAATTGAGGCTGTGGATCCTGTTGGTAAATTGACAAGAGAAACAGTTGGAGATTGAATATGGGAAAGTAAGGTTTTGTCGGCTGTGATGTGGTCTGTTGCACCGCTATCTAATATCCAAGGTTTTGTGGTGTTGGAACAAATAGGGGTTGAGAAGGACAAACCTGCAGCATTGACAAAAATATCACCATTACCAGAATTTTTACTCTGACCGAATGAAGCCAAAGCCTGAGAAAATTGTTGAATCTGCTCAGGTGTGAATTCCTGAAGAAGATTCGAGAGATTGCCTGCGTCACTTGATTGGGAGACATCAATTGCATTTGCCATTGAGTTGTTGTTTCTTCCATTCCTTTTGCCACGATATTGTTGCTGTGATGGTGGACGGGAGTTTCCAACATTTTTAATTCGGCATCTATCCTCAGTATGACCATCTTTGTCGCAGAATGTGCAATGAAACTTCAGTGTTCGACATTCATCAATGGTGTGGCCTGGTCTATGGCAATGATCACATGTTTTATTTTTGGAAGTTTTTGATGGAAACGATTTACCTTGGACGGCAGCAGCAATGGAAAATTTTTCATTTGTTTCTGATGTGACCTGCATCTGTTTTTCTTCCTGGATCACGAGAGAATAAGCTTGACGAACATTTGGCAGCGGAACCATCATCAGGATATTGGATATGACAGTCCTGAATGCCTCATTAAGGCCCATGAGAAACTGCATAAGCTTGTCTTCCTCTCGTTGATCACCATGCTTCTTCTCCTGATTACAAGGGATGTGTGTTCTATAAGTCTCCAATTCTGCCCAGAGACTCTTAATTTTCGAGTAGTACGCAGCAACAGATAAATTGCCTTGAGATATAATGGCAATTGATTTTTGGACTTGAAAGATTGCAGGAGCATTCTTCTGCGAGAATTGATCTCGTAGATCCTCCCATACCTGTTGAGCAGTTGTAGCATGTACCACTCCTTCTGCGAGATCTGGTTCGACGGAGTGAGTAAGCCACGACAACACCATACTATTACATTGATTCCATAATGCAAATTCTGAGGGTTCTTCTTCTGCGACTGGTGGATCGATGGTCCCGTCGATGAATCCCATCTTGTTTTTGGCAGTGAGAGCATGGATCATGGCCTTGCTCCAAGACTGATAATTTGTTCCATTCAACTTGGTTGGTACTAGTAGATATCCAGGTTGATCGGAGAGATGAACATAGTATGGATGTGAAGGATCCATACCAGCAGTTCTGTTGCCATGCTTGACACCGGACGACTCAATATCATCATCGGCCATAATAGTTGCAAAGGAGGTGAAAGAAAGTTATCAAGAGCACCAGAACCGATGCTCTGATACCATATAAAATATTAGAAGAAAGAATCGTATTCTCATACAACGCTGTCAGTACAAGATATATACACGTTACCAAGTCTATCTCTAGGCTACTAATAAGGCTAACTATCTGCTATATTGATTTTTACCATATTTAGGATAATTATAATTTATTATGATTGATATATTCCTATTACTCCCCCTCAAGTTGGAGAGTGAATATCATGAAGTCGCAACTTGCACCTCAAAGCTTCGAACTGTTCTCTTCCAAGAGCTTTCGTGAAAATGTCCGCTAGTTGCTGTTTTGTCGGAACATAGGATGGTTTGATTAAACCAGCTTGTAACTTTTCCCGAACGATGTGGCAATCTATCTCGATATGTTTTGTCCGCTCGTGAAAAACTGGGTTTGCAGCAATATGAAGTGCTGCTTGGTTGTCACAGTACAAAGGGGATGGCTCCGATGAAATAATCTTCAAGTCATTCAGTATATAATTTAACCAAGTTAATTCCAAACAAGTATTCGCCATCGCCCTATACTCCGCCTCTGCTGATGACCTGGATACATTGGTTTGCTTCTTAGATCTCCACGAAATTAATGATGTTCCAAGAAAAATACAAAACCCTGTGATTGATCTGCGGGTCTCCCGGCATCCACCCCAATCTGAGTCACAAAATGCCTTTAATTTAAGATCATTGTTGGCAGGAAGTAATAAGCCTTGCCCCGGAGTACCTTTGATGTAACGAAGCAGTCTCATTGCTGCGTCCCAGTGTGGTCTTCGTGGATCTTGCATAAATTGACTGAGAGTTCTCACAGAATAAACAATGTCAGGTCTTGTCACTGTTAAATAAATCAACTTCCCAATTAGCCTCCGATATCTCGTCGGATCATGGAGTGGATCACCATCGGTTAGAGCCAACTTCAGGTTTTGTTCCATGGGAAACCTTTCCGGCTTTGCACCTGTTAACCCTGCTTCCTTCAAAACATCTAATGCATACTTTCTTTGTGACATGAAAATACCGTTCTTTGATCGTGAGAACTCTATGCCCAAGAAATATTTTAACTGGCCCAATTCCTTGATGAGAAAATGCTTCAGCAGGCAGCCTTTGAGCCGTTGCATTTCTTTCAGATCATTGCCTGTGAGGAGAATGTCGTCAACATAAATAAGCACTGCAGTAAATGAGGTACCTTGTGATCTTGTGAACAAAGAGTAGTCTGCCTTGGATTGTTGATAACCAGACCGTTGAATCACGTCTGAAAAAGTAGCAAACCAGTTACGTGAGGCTTGCTTCAAACCGTAGAGAGACTTGTTGAGCCGACAAACAATGTTCTCCCCCTGTCGGCGAATACCTGGAGGAGGAGTCATGTAGACAACTTCATGCAAATCGCCATGGAGGAAAGCGTTCTGAACGTCTAGCTGATGGGTGTACCAATTTCGGGAGGCTGCCACAGTGAGAAGGCAACGCAAGGTGGTGAGTTTAGCTGTGGGAGAAAAAGTTTCCCTGTAGTCGACTCCTTCGACTTGGGTATACCCTTTGGCGACGAGACGAGCTTTGTAGCGCTCGATACTGCCATCAGACCGATATTTTATTTTGTACACTCAACGACAGCTGACAGCTCTCCGCCCGGCAGGGCGAGGAACCGGGGTCCAAGTATTATTTTTCTACAAGGCTTGTAACTCTGCT
>JANKYF010000006.1:62941415-62951855 GCA_029829435.1 Erythroxylum hondense
ATTTCTTCCTTATTAAAGAAGTAGTTAATTTTATAGACTAAAGTTTAAAAATACTTAAACAAATGTGTGGGTAATTATTAAAAAAAAGTTCACTATATTGACCCTATATGAGAAATCTATTTTAAACAATACTTGTATATCTATGAAAATTCTTATTATGATAATTATATAAGTGATCTTTTAACATTAGATATTTGATAATCGCATAAGTGATCCTTTCGCTTAAGATTTCCAAAGTATTTCATATAGGGATTATCATGTTTTGATAATACTTATAACATATTCTAACTAAAGGTAGCTTAATCAATAATTATTGAATATATCATGAACTATATGGATATAATTTAAGTGATTAATACAAGATTCATGACCCTAAAGTGATTAAAGAAAATGATCCATTATTCTTAATTAGTATTGATTCAAGAAGCCAAGGTGGAATGACACTTTGAGAATATTTTTCAAATATCATTAGTAGACTTAATTACTAACGGTGGAGAACTAACATAATTGGATTCAAATAGAGTACACATTAATTTCATGCTTTATGTCTAGTTGAAACATTGTATTATGGAAGAATTGTCTTATACGAAAAAAATTATGCATAAAAAGGTTAATCAAAACTACCTTGACATTCTTAATATTTAGATGGTCATGATGCATTACTATATATCAATTTGGATCTATGTATATAAATTATTTAATTAGAGAATTAAAGGAGTTTCATTTATATAATCATAAATATGATTTAGGGTTATAATTTACATACATTGTCAATATATTTAAGAACCTAATGGGTCACTCATAAATGTCAAGTGAAAGAGAAACATTTTTTAATCAAGTTCATTTAATCAAGTTGAACTTGATTGTAAAATTTAAGAAACTTTAAGATTAAATACGAGATATTTAATAAATAAGAACTAATATAAAATATTAAATCTTTAAATATTGAAAGATAGTTTTAATGTTAAGATTTTGCAAAAATATTTCTATAAGTGCCAACGCAATCATGAATGTCTAAATCATCAAACTGATCTTAAGATTATCTTTAATCTTTAAATAAAGAGTTAGAAAATACAAGTGGGGATTTTGTTAATAGATTTCCATGCTAGTTTTACTATAATTCTAGTTTGGTTAAACTTGATTGTTTAGGCCAGGGTCGGCTCAAAGTCAATGGGCTTAGCCTAGTTACTCAGCTTCAGGTTTGGCTCGAGCTTTTTTAAAATGTTTAGGCTTTAGGTCAGATTTAAGCTTGAGCTATTTGATCTAAGCTCGATTCAATTAGAAACCTACAAATTATAGAAAACAACATTGTTTTAAGTAAAATGATGTCGTTTTCTATTCTCAATTTATAAAAAAGAAAAACTAAGATTGGGCTTCAAACAGCCCAAGCCCTATCTAGTAGGGGCTAAAACTAGGGCTCAGGCTGGGTGCCATGGGCTCGATTAAGCTCTAGGTTGGGCCAGACTTATTGTCATACCTATGTTTGGTAAAACTTAATTTTGTGATAGGAGAAGAAACTTCAACCTTTTGGACCCAATTGTTTCCAATCCATTTGAGTTGTCAATTCACTCATAGCTAAAGTCGAAAACTAAAAGCTTTTGTATAATATAAGATCAAGACAATTATTTACATGAAACTCGGTTTAATTGCTGCAACATTAAAAAGTATAATAGAACCTTATGTTTAATGAGAATGATTCTATTAGGATGAAAAAATGTTCATAATTTTTAATGAGATGTAATAATACAATAACCTTATAATTCAAGATAATTTTACCCTCTTCAATTAATTTACTAAAACATTTCTTTTTAAAATAAAAATATATTGACAAAATAATGTCTACACTATCGAGTAATAAAGTTATAAAGGATGCATTTATTTGTCAGAAATTTGTATATGAACTCATTTTGGTCAAATTTGAATTATTAAATAATTTAGTTTATTTACTTGATTTATGTATTGTTACATATTTTTTAAATTTTACTTAATTCATATTGCAATATCTTCATTATTAGGAAAAAAATTTATTAAAATATTTATGGTAAAAAGTAATAAATAAAAAATTTCAATAACAATATGGTTAATTATTTTATTCATAAAATTAAAAGTGTAGTTGAAAAGTTAATTCAATACTTTAAAAATTAGGTTTGGCATGTAGGTCTGGGCCTAATCTTGCCTAGTCCTACCCAACCCAATCCAAAGTTAGCAACCATGGCCTAAACCTTTTCTTTAATTTTGGGTTTCGAGCCAAGTTCGAGCTCAACAGCCCGAGTCGAGCTTAATCGAAGCATAACTATTTTTATAGTGTAAAATAACATCGTTTTATAATAGTGTTTTACATTAGGTGTAAGGTAACTATTTTTTATATAATGTAAAACAATATCATTATACAATAGGTTATATGTGAGAGTTTGGCCTTTCTTCACTTCTTCTACTGCGTCTTTCACCTTTTCTGCTATGTTCTTCTACATTCTAATGTTGGTATGGAATTTGGCCCTTGCCTCACCGCCACTGCCTCACCACCATTTGCCTCTCATCCCATCTGCTTCTGCTTGTGTTGTGTATCCTCCCTCTTCTCGTTAAGAATTCTTTGGTGACTAGTTGTTGTGTGTGTAAACATTCCTTATCAACACTTGTTAGTGACTAATGGCACTCAAGAGGGAGGTGAATTAGGTGTTTACAAAAGGTCAATTTTGATAGGGACGTCCTTAATTGTGTATAATTTGAGAAATCCCAATTTTGACATTATGCCTACGTTAAAAAATCAATTAAAGCATCAAGGAAAAGTTTTGACAAAATTAGGGGTTGTAATTTTAACAATTAAAAGCATAGTTGCAATATCTAACAATCAATTTCATAAAAGAATCTATAATTTCAAATTCTCCAAAATTTCAAAAAATAAAAAGTGCCTAAAATACCAGAATTGAACAAAATTAAAGATGTACTGATATAATTATAAGGAAAATAACGTTGAATCCTTTATAATTTAACTATAAAGGCATCAATTTGAAAAGAAAACTTTTAATTAAAAGATAACAAAAAATACAGAAAATCCCAAATTTGAAGCCCAAAAATAACAAAATTTCAATTTAATGTAGTTTAACGAGATTTTAAAGAAATGTGGGATGATATTTTTCAAGGAAAAGAGTGAATCATTTAGGATTTTGAAGATATAAACATATGAGATGAAAATATAAGAAAAGATGAGGGGCAGACCTTAGATAATGAAGAATGGTCGTCCACAGGACTATAATGGTCAACCAGAGTTTGTCTTGAAGAAGATATATAGAGCAATTTCGAACAAAAATGGAGAAAGCTAAAAATTTTCTTTAAACTCGCTATATTGGTGGACCGTATAGCTATATTAGTTGGCCAGTGTGGTTGTCTAGGTGATAACATAATTTTCTCATTTTGTACAATAATCTCTAAATTTGGGTACTAAGGTTCACACTTTAAAAATAATTAATAAATACCTTATTCATAATTCAAACACAAATAATCAACACCAAATTTTATACTCAAATTCATACATAAATACAAGTTATCACATATTTTTAAATTATAAACTAATAATCACCTCATATTGAATATTAGTTATGAGAGAATTGAATGAAGATTCTTCTTGAATCATTAATCCATTGGTGGTATCTCATCTTTCTCATTTGATTAAACTAATGTCTCTTTTAAAACGTCTTCAGTGGATAAATTCTCCACATCCTACAACAACATCTTCAAGAATTTCTTGGAGGTAACAAGGTTATATTCATCAAGATAAAATGAATGAACACCTTAATAATACTCAATTCAATAATTACTATCTCTACTACATACCATTTGCCATTTTCTTTTCTAATAAACTACAAACCAAAGTAATAAATGTATTTTAGAAACCTAAATAAACTTGGTTCCTTAGTTGTTAAATTCCTTCCTCTTTTTGACCCACACTTTTAAGGGTTTTCTTGCCATCCTTTGTTTAATAAAGCAAAATCTATCAACATGTCCAAACCTATGATAAATATGACATAACATGTTATATGAGTAATGATGATGCATAAATGTATGCCTTGGAATTTTATGTGTGTATGTATATTCAGGAATTTTTCTTTTGACATTAAATATGTTGAATGGTCTCCTGGAATGGTGAAAGTTCTTACCATGATTATATGTATGAATCTTGATGCATGCTTCTATAAGAGTGTGAGTGGATTTGCATGTTATCATAGAAATTATGCATATTTTTCCCTTGTGGGTATTGAACTCTATGCCTAGGTTGTGAACCATATATGAAAGTATGATGTCTGTTCTTAGGTTAAGCATTAGTGAATGCCTCATATGCATGTATATGTTTGGATGTGAATGCTCCATGCTCATTTATCATTTTTGGCAATGATTCTTCACTATGTAAATATTTTTCTTTAACAAAGGAAGTTTTAGTGTTGGAAATAATTTCATATATCCAATTCCATAGCTATCATTTGAAGTCTTTTGAGCTCGTAACATATTTTCTAAATTTTCACTCTTTTAGTTAATTTGGACAAAGAATCCTTGAGAGCACCAATTTCCTTTTCAAATGTTTCATTCTCGTCTTAATGCATATAAGTCATGATTGTCATCAATAATCACATTTTTTATGCTTTAATAGTATACAATTAACTTTTTATCTTTTCATTTTTCACTTATGCATGCATCCAACTCTTTTTAAACTTCCTTGAATTTGGAAGAAAATTTCTTCCTTTTCTCACTCATGATTTCTAAACTTTCTACCATTTGATCATATGTCATATTATCATCTCTATTACAACAAGATTTAGGATTGGATATCAACTCTTCATTATCCATGGTGGTAAAGTACATATGAGCTATCTGTTCTTCTAAATGCCCACTTTTAGATTCAATTGTGTTATCCTAAGTTAATGCTTTAAGTGATTTCTTTTTTCCTTCTTCTCCTTCTTATGATTTTATTTATACTTCTCATTATTTGAAAAAACATTATGACTTTATATGCTCGAGTTTTCTACATTTAAAGAAAATGATGTTAGAGGATTTATATTTTAAATCACTTTTACCTTCCTTGAAGTCTTTTCTTTTAAAGAATTTCTTCTTCAAGAACTTTTTGAATTTTCTAGTGAGTGAGCCAATGTCTTCATTTTCGCTTTCACTAGTTGATGTCTCTTCTTCTTCGTTTGATTCTTATTTTGAGCCTTTAAATGCTTTTTTTTTGTTTTAAACCATCATCTCTTCTTGTGTCTCTTGAAGCTTTATTCCATATGTAAGGAAAGATCCAATAGTTCCTCCAATGGTAATAATGTTGATCCTAGGTTTCTTATATGACTGTCACTTTAGCTTCCCACATTTTTGAAAGTGACCTAAGTAACTCTTTTAAAAAAATAAAATGAATTAAATAAGAAAAAGAGTTTAGTACAACACTTATCCTACTAAAAGGATAACAAAACAAAGACCAAAATAACATTGGAAGATAAGGAATGTCCCCATGTAACGAAACAACCTTAAGTAAAGTCTCAAATCTTCCTAAAATGAGTTAACCAAAAATCTTCCATCTAAAGTTTCTCTAGAAGTTTTCAAATTAGGGCTTGAGAGTCTCCGTCTTCAGTTTCTCCAGACGATTAAGGAGGTAAGAATTTTCTAATTTGACCTTGGTTACTTCATCTTCTCTTCTTGTCTTCACTCATTTTTTTGATTAGGGATACTCGAAGGGTCATCCTGTGTATTTGAGCTATGGCTACTATCTCACTCCTCCCAACTGCATGTCTTCAACACCCGCGAAGAATCAGACATAAAGACCTTATGGAGGAGGGACCCCATAAGGTAAGAATTTTAGATTCCTGCAAAAATGTTATGTGTGTGGTATCTATCTAGATTAGATTTTAGAGATTTACTGCTGTAAATACTGGGTATTCTTGGGATCTCATTAGAGTCTCCAAGAAATAGCTAGTCTCTCACTGCATTTTTTCTCCATCTAGTTTATGACTAGCTGTTCTCTAATAATATTAGAGATGATTTCTGTAGGGGCAAGTATGCCTCTTTCTCTTTTCGCAAATCTTTTGTTACTCCTCTCCCTCCAGGTCTTCTGAATGCATGTTGTAATGGCTACCGTGTAAGCTTTCTTGTCGTGTTTGGGTGCATGGTTCAGTAGTATCTCTTAAATAATGCCATTCAGATTGCTTTAATAGTAATTAAGTGTACATAGAGGGGAGACTTGTCGCCATATTCTATTAGAAAACTTATATCTAAAAATAATTGGTCTCTTTCCTCTTCATCTAGGTTGCAAAGGATACATCTTTTAGAAAAGGAAAGAAATTTTAATCTAGTCATAGTGCTTAGTATGTCTTTCATGGCTAACTAGCTCAAGAAGCTAGCATTTGGCTTGAAGCTGGTGTTACTCCAGATCAATTTACCCTATCCAACTATTGGGTTTATCCAATACTTTAGTTGTTTTGCTTGCCTATTTGTTATGTCCATTACTGCTAGTCCATTCCATAGATATATATCCTCTCCTCCGTTGTATCGATATTGTGGTATCAAAAGAGATCTTATCTCCTCTTGGGAAAGATCCCAGTTGCCATTTGCAATTAACTCTTGGACTTTATTTTATAAAAAAAAATCTATCTAGAGTATCCTTAACAGTTGGTAGGTAAATTAGAGCTCCCTAACCTGTCCAATTATGATACCATAAAGAAATTTTATCCCATGTCCTTATCCTATACGTTATCTAATGCTGAACTTTGTCTCCCAATATGAGAATTTGGTTAAAGAACTATGAAAAACTATCTTTAGGTCTGATTGCCTGTAGACTTCCACCCCTTAATATATAAATATGCACTCATTTAACCCATAATGATTCCTTTTCACTTAAAATTCCGTATAACCTTTTCAACAATAAACATTTGTTGCTTCTACCAATTGACTCCAGACCCAATCCTCTAGTTGCTTTAGGCTGACATATTTGAGCCCAGCTGACCTTAGCAATCCCTCTTTCTCCTTTCCTCTTACTCCATAGGAATTGTTTCATCATTTTTTCTAAATTTTTTTATTAGCCTTTTGGAAAGGAAAATGTGAGAACACCAATATGTATTCATAGACATAATAACAGATTTCAGGAGCTAAAGTTTGCCACTCTAAGATAACATTTTGTTTGTTCATGAATCTAATCTCCTTTGTATCCTTTCAATAAGGGGTAGGCATTCTCTAAATCAGAGTCTTCTCAAAGAGATAGGGATGCCCAAATAAATGGTAGGAGGCTCTTGATTACCTATTCCAGTGATAAGAGATATATCATTAGCTAAGTGTGCAACTTTTTTTAAAATTGATGCTCAATCTTGACATCTCCTTAAATCTTTGTAAAGTATTCATTAGTAACATAACTGAGGGGATATCAGCTTTACTAAAAAGGATTAGGTCATCTGTAAAACATAAGTTGGTTAGTGAAAGCAATTTACACTTGGTATGGAACTTGAAATCTGGAGTCGAGGAGATCTTATATTTCAACATAAGGGTAAGAACCTCCATGCAAATTAGAAATAGGTAAAGGGAAAGAGGATCCCCTTACTTAAGTCCCCTTTTGCCTTTAAACAACTCAATGGGACTCCCATTGATCATAATCCCGTAGAAATACACTCATTTATCCGATTGATAAAAATCTTAGGGAAACCTATAACTTCCATAATCTAAAGCAAAAACCCACCTGACACTATCAAAAGCTTTCTAGAGATCAAATTTTAAAGTGCAATTATGAGGGGATTTTCCTCTTGTGTACCCTTTTAGAAATTCCTGAAAAATTAGGATGTTTTCCTCAATATACCGCTTACTTAAAAATGCTCCTTGGTTCTCACTGATGATGTAGTGTAGTATTGAATTCAATCTGTTAGCCAATATTTTAGCAGTAATCTTGTAACTGAGGTTAGTATATGAGATAGGCCTGAAATCACTCCACGTAGTTGTGTTATGAGTTTTTGGGATCAAACACAAGGAAGTCTTGCTGATCTCCTTGAGGATTACTCCATTTTTGAAGAATTCATACACTACTTCTTTCATAATTTTTCTTATTGTATCCCAATTTTTTTGAAAGAAGAAACCATTCAGACCATCTGGTCTAGGAGCCTTGGAACCATTCATTTTAAATACCACTGCCTCTATCTCTTGATCTATGACCTGCTCGATTAAAAGATCTACTTGATCTTTAGGAGTTTTAGCAGAGATAAACGTCCTAATATCTGCACTGCAAGTGCTAGCATTACCCTCAAATCCTAGAATCTTTTGGAAGTGTTTTAAGGCATCTGGAGCAATTTCAGCTTGCTCATACAAGATCTCTCCTGATTCCCTTGTTATAAAAGTAATTCTATTGACATTTCTCCTTGCCTTAATGGTATTAAAGAAAAATCTAGTGCATCTGTCTCCTTCTCTAATCCAATTGACTCTAGACTATTGTCTTAATAATAAACAATGGTTATCAACTGTTTGCATCTAGAACTTTAGGGCCTCTTTCTCTACCTTCGCAATAATCTCATTAGTAGGATTATCATCCAATGATTTATGTATTAGTGAGAGTCGATGTTTCTATCACTTGGACTGTGCTTTAACTCCTACTTCCATTTACTTTCTTCAATTCCTACTTTATAGCCTTTAGGTTTTACAAACAGATAAATTGTTTAATACCAATTACTTCAAACCATTGCCGACAGCTTCTTGGAAACCTTCCACATTAATTCAGAAATTGTTAAACCTAAAAAGGTGTTTCAAATAAACCTTTTTAAAGAAGTTGTCCACCTTGATTGGGGTATGGTCTGAGAACCCTGGGTTTAAAAACATGACTTTACTATTTGGAAAGGTTGTTAACCACTCCACATTCACCAAAGCCATATCCAAATTCTTTCTGATGAGCCAATGAGAGCTCTACTTGTTGCTCCAAGTATAACCCTCATATTTTAAGTCAGAAATTTCCACATCTTTGGTGTAATCAAGCAAGTTGGTATTGTAGTTGAGCAAATTATAGTTCCCCTAAGCTTTAGATTGATAAATAGTAGAGTTGAAATCACTACTTATGATCTATAGGCCACTAGCTATTCCTTTTAGTCTCCTTATAGAATTCCATAGGTCCATTCTCTGAAACGCAGTATTATGACCATAGATAAAGGTAGCCAACACTAAGGTATGATCCATTTTGAAATTCATTTTTGTATGCATATATTACTCACTTGCTTCCGAAACCTTCACCTTTATAAGATCCTCATTATAAACTATGATGATTCTTCTATACCTATGGTACTGTTGATTGTAGTTTATTTACCATTGACTCCAAAACAATCTAATTTATTCAGGTTTACAAGTTTGATTTTTGTTTCTAAAAGACAAAATAAATTAGGTTTCTCATGTTGGACAAAATATTTCAAGGCTTTGAGCTTCGAAGTGTTGTTTATTCCTCTAACATTCCAAACTAGAAAGGTCATATAGTAATGATTTTACCTTTTGAGCCTTTCCTACTGCTCTAATTGCTCTTTCTAGTTTGTGCTTGTTCCATCTTTTCCTCCTGATGCATGAGTTTTGATTGTTGTGGCACGTAGGTGGCTGCCTGTTGTTGAACTTCTAGGGGATTTCCATTATGCAATTCTCCTTTATCTGTAATACAGTTATCCATTTCTACTCCTCCCTCTATCATGTGTTGCGCTGTCATATTCCCTATTGCCAACCGTATATGTTGTTGATCCTTTACATTGTGTTTAGCTTGATCCCTATTAACCTTATGGGGTTGATTGCTATCTACTTAAATATCTAATTTCTGATCCACCGGTATCCTTTTCTACACTTCAAGTTCATCAATTTTTGTTATCCCCTCTGTATTGTTCTCATCTAGCCCCATTAATTCACCATAATCTCCAATAATAAAAACTTTCCCCATTGGTTTCTATGTTTTGCTCTGAACTTTCAGGGAACGTTTCCAATGATAAGTAACCAAGACTTTATCCTCCTTTAGAGAATGTCAAGACCTTTAAGATCATTAATAATATCAATGAATATAGTATACATGTTAGAAATGCTTTATCGTGCTTTCTTTGTAACACCCCGCTCTCGAGTGACTCGAACCCGACATCGATGGTGATATCCGAGTCCGTGCCCCACGAGGGTGGCGTGCTACATCACTCAGTCCAAAAACTCATTGTAAATATTTTTTTTATTAACGTAACACCCACATATACACATGATAACATATGCGGAAGACAATTATAACCAATTCAATGGCCTTGGGGCCCTTTTCATAAATACAATTAATTCCAGTCTGTTGACTTTACAAACTGACTTATTCAATAATACAGAATATCAGAAAATAAAAATACACTAATGCAGACGCAAACTGATCCCGACCTCTATCTTTTACTTGCTTACAGTACTCCCGTGTCAAACGGGGTATTCTTCAAGACCTGAAAA
>JANKYF010000006.1:63264198-63276367 GCA_029829435.1 Erythroxylum hondense
ACCTTTATCGTGGGATACGTGTCGGAATGACCTTCGGGCGTCCCGATGTGTACCCTACGATGAGGGGGCGCTACATAAATTGACAATTAATTATACACAATCATGATATATCATAAGCATGCATTAACAATTTATCGAAACAAACAATTCAAACATATAATATTGGATCTCAAACAGATTCCATGAAAAATAGAACTGAGTCTCACAGGAGGGTATAACCCTTCATAATCAAAACACCATTTCTTGGTTATATCAGAATCAAACAGAAATCAGAATACAAAATCATATGACTATTAAATCCAATTACAGAAGTGGGTAACGAGATTTGTACAGAAGAGACCGAAGTCTCGACACCAAAGTGTTACGGAAGAGACTGAAGTCTCGACATCGAAGTGTCATTAACAGAAGACACCGAAGTGTCGATAACAGAAGATACAGAAGCAGTTGCAAACCCTTCTAGGCATGCCTATTTACCCACAACTAGGACTTAACAAAATCAAAGAAAAAATGCCTAAAATTCAATTCCCATATTTACAACTTACAAATCATTCAATGATTCAATCAATAGCAAACAAAATAGTCAAAGCAAAACTATTAAAATTTTGTTTATTTAATTATACTAACACATTTTACCAACTAAATTACTTACAAAATTTATCGTCTATATTACTTACAAAATCTCCCTTATTGCTTATTGCCTCGACGTCTCGGCAATATCTGGAATTGGTCGCTCTATGGGTTCTTCTAAAGCATTCAATACAAGCGCATGTCACTATTGTGCACAATTATTAATTCAATTATGCATACTCATATATAATGAATATGTATGATGCATGTTCATGACAAAAATATGGGTTCCTTATCCCTAATCTTCTCACATTAGTATTCATGTGAAACCATACTCAATTGCTCAATCCAATTTATTTCACAACCAACTTTCGATTTCACATTGTTCAATCATTCTCATTAGGAAGACGAGGTAATTAGGTAAAACTTTCTTCTAGAAAGTTTTCCCTCTTTTTCTTAGGTTTCCAATGATACCAAGTTTATCCAATTTGGGTTAGTATACTGAAAGTTAGTCCCAAAAGATTAATAACTATTCTTAAGCTTCAACAGAATTCTTATCTCAATTTCCAATCAGATTATGAAATTTTTAAAGGTAGAATTAGAACTCTATTTCCTCAAACAAATTGTATCCATATGTCTCTAGTTTAATCCAAATTAAAAATCACTCAATTCTGATAACTACAGAGAAAGTTATGCCTAAAATACCAAAGTATGCTTAAGCTGTCTGGAAAGTTCGCCGCGGAATTCTCGAAGTTTTTCTTAAAAGTTTGCCGCGGTGAACTTTTGCAGAACCAATTCCTTTGAGTTTGCTGCGGCGAACTCTACGGTGTTTAAATCACCTTCTTCCTCTCATTCTTTTCCCAGATTTCTCAGTTCTAAAATATTCAAAGAAGATATAACA
This sequence comes from Erythroxylum hondense, assembly GCA_029829435.1. Taxonomy (NCBI): domain Eukaryota; kingdom Viridiplantae; phylum Streptophyta; class Magnoliopsida; order Malpighiales; family Erythroxylaceae; genus Erythroxylum; species Erythroxylum hondense. The sequence goes on from JANKYF010000006.1 coordinate 63,265,667, forward strand.
CATTTAAACCAATTTTTCTACTTCCATTTCAACTATACAACTTCAAATAAACTAAAATTCTAGATTCCATAAACACATTATAAATCTGAAACTACCTATTCACTTTCTCTTACTACTACGTATTTTACATTCTCATCTTCCTCTATGCCTTCACCTCATTCAACCCATTCTAAACACCTCCAAAAACATCTGAAACCTTTCCACTTTACAAAGTTTCTCTTTTAAGCTGCAAGCAAATAGTGTTACAACATCTGCACTATATTAACACTCTTACCAAATTTGTTTCTCTCACAGCTCATGCATGTGCCCAATTTCAGTACTACAACAACATCAAATTCATTTACAACACATCCAGAAACTATAACACAACTTACTTGATTCAGCAATTAGTTCCAGCAATGAGGGTGAATCACATGTGTAGAATAGAGGATAACCAAGCTAGTGTCATCGGTGGAGAAACAAACAATAGAGGAATGAGAGAGTTGCAGAATTGGTTTTTGTTAAACAGTGAACTACGTGGCTTTTTGCATGTCTCCCATCTGTCACTTAAACAAGTCTGCCACTTATCGCCACACACACAAGCCATTTGTCATATACTTATGTTGCCACATGTCACACTAGGATTGGTCCAACTTTCAATATATATATATTTTTTAAAGAAGCCAAAATTCTAAAATACCTGAAGTATATAAAACTTGCTAAATCACATTTCATAACTCAATTTATGCCCGAAAAATGTCATGAATGCATGTTCAAAATTTGTAAGAGTCCAAAAATGCATATGCCTAAATAAGCAAAACTTAATTATGTAAAGCATACTATGCATTGAAATTCCTCAATACTCTAACCCCTAATATGGGTCGTTACATTTTTACACATTGATAACAATTCAAAGCCAATCTATTAAACATATACACACATATAAGCAAATTCTTAAAATCGTTTAAAAACAATATATGCACATTTATGAAATACTTGAGACCATTTTATTATCTTGATTTGGAAAAACTTTATTGGCTCATTATTCAATTATAAACATGAAATTCACCTTATATTTCCTTGCTTAATACTTTGCTAAAAAATATCTCTCCCCTTACTCTTCTTGCCTTCCTTGATTTCCTTTAACAATAGCCACAAAATTCCATTCAATTGGAATCTCAATTGAGAACCCACAAGACACATTCACTAAAATTGATCCTAGAATCTTTAAACTCATTCATTTCTTAAGTTATATAAATCAAAGCCCTTTCAAAATCCAAAATATTTAGATCAAGCTTACCTTGAATCTTCACCAAATGAAGAGTTTGTTGGCTCATATGGAAGCTCTAATCCTCCTCTTCCTTTTTCTCTTCTTAATCAACCATAATTTCCTTCTTAAAAGCCAAGCAAAGATGAAACCCTAGTTTTTCTTCTTCTTCTTCTTTTTCTCTCCTTTCTCTCTTCTCTACGACTCTCTCTCTCTCTTCTCTTCTCTCCATTTTGTGCTTCCTTCTTCCTTTAAAGCCAAACAAACCTTCTTATTACAATTATGCCATTAATGAGTCTAAATTGTCCAATTTACCCTTCCTTCAAAGCCTTATAACCTTAATGCTTAAGTGTCTTGCCCATTTTGCCCCTCATGCAATCTTACCACCTTGACACTATAATTCAATTAGCCCATGTCATAAAACCTTACTCATATTAACATGCTAATTAACTCCACAAAAATACTCTATTAAGACCTCAAAATTCATTTAAGTCATTGCCTAACTTCTTCCAAAAATCAAGATCTTTTCTGATCAGGTAATTGAAGGAATTTGGTAATACTTCTTTCTAGAAAAATGTTCCTCATTGTCTCAACTTTCTAATGATATCAAAATCATTCAATTTAGCTCAGAAATCCAAATGTTATATCCCAAACATTTCTAAACTATTCTTAAGCTGAAACAATATTTTGTGCTCAACTTCCATACAAAAATTGAAATTCTTTAAGACTAAATTAGAACTCGATTTTATCAGAAAAAATGTATCCCTCTTTCTCTAGTTTAATCCAAATCAAGAATCATCTCATTTGGATAACTAAAGAAAAAGTTATGGTTGAAACATCGAAGCATACTCAGCGAACATGTTTCAAACTACATTTTCCAACTCTTAACTTCCAACATTTCACATGTAGTAGTTCTAACTTCCAAGAAAAGTTTGGCGTCCAACAAAATTAACCTTAATAATTCTAATAATTCATTTTCTTTTATTGCTAGAATAATAATGAATCTTCTCATGTTGTTCACCTGGGCTGAAAACCTCAAAATCTCTTTCTTATTCTGAGGTGGTTTTGCTTTAAGAATGGATTTTGTGTCAACTTGATCCAATTCAATTCCTCTGCTGTGAACTAAAAAACCCATAAAGTTCTTTTCTTTCACTTTGAAAGCATACTTTTGGGATTTAACTTCAATTTGTGCATTTTCATCCTATAAAAGGCTTTTCATAAATCTTTTGTGTGATCTGTACTCTTCTTTGAATTCGCGACAATATCATATATGTAAACTTCCAACATACACCTTTTCAAATTATAAAAAAGACATTCATAGCCCTCTAATATATGACTCCCACATTCTTTAGATCAAAAGGCATTATAACTCACTCAAATGGCCCAATTGATCCTAAACATCTAAAAGTTATTTTAGAAATATCATTTTCGACTATAAAAATTTCGTTATAACTTGAAAAACAGTCCATAAAAGAGATCGAAGAATGTCTAGCTATTGCATCCATTAAAGAATCTACAATTGGCATCATATATGCATCACTAAGAGTAGCTACATTTAAATCTCTAAGGCCTACATAAAATTCTTATTTTTCCATTCTTCTTAACTATAATCACAAGATGCCAACCATTTATTATATATGGATGGTCTAATAAAACTAGCCTTACATAAATTTTCAATTGCGTAGGGGTTCTTTAGTTTTTAAAAGGACAATGATCGACGAAGACAACGTAGAGGATGACAATGAGGCGAAGAAGGATGTTTTAGACACTAACACTCACAATAATGGTGCTAATGATTTTTTTTGGTAATTCAGTAAACTGATTACAAATAATAAGAAGTTATATACAAGCCACGAGGATGCCTAGAAGCAGTTCTCTACCATTGCCAAAAATGGCCCTTCCTAATAACATACATAACTCATGTTTTCCATGAGAGCCTAACTTGCCACAATATACAGTAAAAAGAAGGCCACCAAAAAGATGACCTTATAGGAGGTACATCCTAACCAACAATATAGCTATTCAAAGATTACCATAATCTAAGCACTTAGGGAATTCATCTTGATCCTGATAAGCCAAAACTCACTCCAACAAACAACCTAGACATGTCTAACAATAAGATAAACCAGCAACATAACCAAGCACTAATTACAAGTTGAAAATGTCCATTGGTGAAAGACCCGAGGATGATAAGAAATAACCCCTATTCGTTGTTTGTTGCACCCATGTTGTTCCTGCTTTTGAATCTTGAAGTCTCCTACTACTAAGAGCTGGATTCATCGTATTGCTACTGTTGGATTTCCCAAGGATAGGAATGTGGCCATGTGTGACTCCTTGCTCGTCACTACTTCTTGGAAGTGTATAGTGGTGCTAATGAATTGAGTAGTGAAGATTGCAAAAAGTTATTAGATAAGGAAGTTATTAAGAGGAGGTAATATATATGGATTTAGAGGATGAACTAAAAGAGGTTATTGAAGAAGATGATAAGAAGAAAGGTAAACAAAATGGTAAGATAGTGTTGAGGAAAAGGAAAGGTAGTGGAGAGAAGTGATAAATATTAGAATATATAGAGATGTGAATAAATAAAGTAGGGATAACGATTTATGTAATGAATAATTTCACCTCCTTCACCTTCAAAAGAAAGTATATCATATATCCTAATTGAGGCACAAATGTACAAAAATTGAGTTTCATTCATGTCTGAAACAAATAAATGATTTAACATGGCTAAGAATTAAAATTTTCTAGTTAATAATTTTCTTAGCTCAAGGTTTGTTATTAATGATTTTGATAATAACCTCCTAATATTTCAAAATTCAAATTGGACTTATTTCCTTGTATAATTAATAGTCTAATTCTTAAAAGGAAATAAAATCATAGGATAAATGCTTCATTTCTTGTTGGAACCTTCCTAATTAACTTACCTTATTTATTTTACAATATCCGGAATAATCTTGTTATCATTGGAGTTATTTCCTTTTATTATTAACAGGTTCATTCTCAAAAGGAAATAAAATCATAAGAAATATGTTTTCTTTCTTGCTGGAACTTTCTGGTTTATCAGAAATTATCTTACTAATTATAAAGGTCGTATATTAGCCCCATGGAAGATTTTTTGGCAAAGGTGACAGTGAAATTATTCAGATTTAAATCTATCAAGTTAACTAAGGATGCAAGTAAAGCAACAGCTGGTTGAAATAAATGCCTATTTAAGGAAGAGTCACTACTTTTCCAAAAAAACTCTTGAAATACATCTATAGCATCAATTCTTTTGAAAGTGATATCATTGTCAAATCTCTTGTGCTTTAAAAAGTGAAAATTCTTTTTGAGGGAGATCATTAAAACTCATATTGAGCAAATTACATTTTCATCTATTGAGAGCTTGTAGAGGCTAACTAAATACTACTAATTTGAAAGGTTAGAAAATCTTGAAAAATATATAGCAGTGAGTTTGAAGAGGCTTGTTAAATTGCTACTTGGGTTTTAGTGAAACACTCGAGTTGGATACTTAGGGACTGGATGTAAGCTTATAAGCCAAAATAGTATAAATCGATTTCGTCATTCTTCTCTCTCTTTTTAACTTTCAAATTTTCGCAGTATATTGTTTGTGTTTTCATTTTTGCAAGAGGCTCTTTCACTTTTATAATAGGCTCCTTTTATTTTCAACTTGCAAGAGGTTCTTTTCAGTTTTAACAAATGCTTTCTATTTAAAATTATTTTAATAGGATTTATCGTTTAGCAGACTTTGGTAATAAGCTCCCGTCGTTTAACCGGATTCTATCGTTTGACAGGCTCCTATTGTTTTTAAATTTTAACAAGTCCCTGTCTTTATACGAATTGAAACTAATTTGCAAAATGTTTTTTAGGTCACACATAATTTAACCCCTTTTGTGTGTGCTTGCTTTATCAAATTTAACGCAAATTTTAGTATCCACATATTTATCATGTGTTAAATAAGTCTACTTATGTCGTAAGTCATATCAATACTATTAATTATTGAATTAAGACATGCTATTTTTTATAACAAATTAAAAGTTGAATAATTGTATTGTTATTTAATTAGATAATTCTAAATAATATTATGAAATTGAATAAAATTCAAAATTTTTAAATAATTTATATGATGATAAGTACACGCAAAATTTAAACATTCCTGTAAAACTTAAACTAGTATATCTTATATTTCACTTAACCTATTATACTTATATTTCGAAAGCTTTTTTACTTATAACTGATATGCAGTGTATGGAAGCTCAGAGTTACGACTTTCGAACTTAAAATAACATAAAAGTTCTCTCCAATTCAAAAACTCCCCCTTTTTTTTTTTAAGATACAACTTTCTATGTCCATAATCGAGTTTCAAGTTAATCCAAACCCTCAAAAAAGGAGCAAATGGAGAAACCATATATGTCCATCAGTTTGGTGCCTAGTTAAGAATTCAGAAGCGAAAACAAAGAATAACATAGAAAAATTAAGTTGGGAGCATAGGAAAAGGGCTTGCAGAGTGGAAGCAACGGAAAACAATTCGTTACAAGACCTTACTTTATCTGTAAGGACGGAGTATCTTAATCATAAATGATACTTCTCAATTCGTTGCACTATATATCTTGAACAATGTATTTACATAATATCTTGGAACTCCTGTTTTTAGTTGTCTCGAAGTTTTGATATTTTTCCTTTTCAAATTAAATTTGTTGTTAATACATTTAATAGTTAAAAACTTATATTCTTTTCTTTCCAAAATATTATATAACAGCATTTAAGATATTTGATCAGAAGATTGTTTGATTTTTTTCTTTAACCCGGACGTAATTGACTTAATCCATTAACACATCTTAATGGCTGAAAGCTATATATCGGCTTCTTAATGAGTTAATGGTCCAAGTGACAACGAAAGTAAGCAAGTTGCGCAAAGGATACAATTGGATTTGTATTATAATTTCGTCTAGATACAAAGGAAGCTTTGGCATATATACTAATTATATTATCATGTTTGGTGCGGGTAAGTAAAAATAAAGTTGACAATTTCATCTTTTAGCATGCACATTTAATCTGATGGGCCAAACTAGATTCATAGAGACGGCACCACAAAGAATAGGTATATAGGTTGAGATTGAAAAAGAGATGGAGTTAGAGCGGGGAATCCAGGAAATAAATACATTTTAGGCGTGTCTTTTACCGATGCATCAATCTTGTGTTCATAAAATTTTTATTTAATTTTTTGTGACCTTCATGAAATTAAGATTATATGTAATAGAAATCACATTTTTTGTTATATTTCATGCAACAAAAAATAACACTAAATTAATAATATCAATATATCTCAGCCATCAAAAACAAGATTTTATAATTTGGAAGCATGTATGAAAAATAAGGAGGTCATGAAAATTGAATGAGAAATAGGATTGTTCAATAAAATTTTGCAAGCTAGTAATCACACAATTTTAATGGAAAAATTACGACTTTTTGCATCCTATTCACTAACTTATTCCACAGTCGTGGAACACCCAACTCGGTGACATTCCAAAATACATCAATTAGCAATATAATGTCCATCTCATAAATGATTCAACTGTCTCATGCACATGATTAAAATGTTAAATTGTCATAAGATTATGTTAGTCCTAAATTATCATAAGATTACAACCTATTTTTGTAATTAATATTAGATAATTTTGTTTCTTTACTTTATCGTAGAGTATTTTCTTCAACTCCTTGTAATGTTGGAATAGTTTTATCTATAATATATGCCTCATTCATTTTTCAAAAAAAAAAAAAGTTAGTCCACATTAATTAATTCAATATTCTCCTACTTGAATAAAATAAATGTACATATTATGCAAAATCCAAGTAGTCCTTACAAAACATATATAAAACAAAAACTACCACTAACATAAAGAAAAGTAGGGTCCTAACATTCCCATACGTGAGGCATGTTCATGAAATACATAGACAGGTAATCCTTTAATTTATGAGTCCACCAATATGTTGCTTATAGGCGAATGTTTAATATTAATTAAAGATTGCAGCTTTCTCATTGACAAAGTATAACTTATAACTTATTGTCAATATGCTTGGAGGAGGAAGTGCTCCTAGTGTTTTAAGAAAAAGATACAACTGTAAAGTTGTCACAATATAATTTTAGTAGCATCGAAATGGAGTTTACATAATGAGACTTAAGTGGTAACTCGAGCTACACAAACTTTTACGTAAAGGAAGCATGAAGAGGGGTTTAGATGGTTTACAAAAGGATTAAGTCAATCATTGAAAGAAGGAAGTAAGCTTTGAAAAAAGGGGTTATAAGACATAATCAAGATTGGACTTATATGTAAATCAGCGTGGTCTTTCTCGAGGTTTTATGGTCTAGAGAAGCAAAAGCAAACTGACGCCAAATTTAAAATGTAAGAGACAGTAGACTCGTGTTATTGAAAGCTTTAAAACAAAACTAGCGTTGATATTATCTAATAAAAGCTTAGACTCATATTTTAATTGGTTAGAATTTTTTTATTTCAAGTTGTTGTATTCTTTCAAAACCCTAGTTTTAGTTTTAGTTTTTTCATATTTTTAGACATTTATACCTACATAAAGCTTATCTTATGCATACAAAGTCTTCCTCTTTTCCTTTAATTGGGTGTAATTAGGTTCTAACGAACTCAATTTCTTATCTTTAGTTTTCTTATTCACTACCACTATTTTTTGTATTTCTTGTCTAAGTTTGCTTATGAGAGATTATTTGACCTAAAGGGAAAATTTAAAGTAGATTTCTTAATTTAGATTGTTTAGTTTACAAAGAACCTTTAGTCAAAAGTTTAGGTAGAAAAGTGAAACATTAACAGAAACATTTGAGGGAGTGCTTTTACTACTAACTTTTTGTGCAGGTACAATATGACTCAAACTCAAAGTAGAAACTTATTCGAAGATAAGAAACAAATGAGGAGGAAATAGTTTGAGTAGATCAAGAGGCCTTTATGATCATTATTTAAGGCCAATATAAGCAATTTCTTTGATAATTCAGTGAAGTATAAGAACAACTAGAGAAATATAAAACTATTATAGTGGGACTATAATATAATTAACCTCTAATAGCTAGGATAGATGACTTTAAGGTGAATGACAGGGTTGTAGATGTTTCCCAATGTTTAAGAAAGCTAAACTAAGAGGCGATAGAGGATGACGAAGAGGGAGAAATTGAGGGGTTGATTTGATATATGATAGAGGAGGAGGAAAAGGGAGACAATGAGCGATTGACTTGATATAGGATACAAAATAAAGTATAAAGAAAGACCAAACAACAATATAGGAAGCATTAAGATAACAATATCACCTTTTATAAGGAATCCATATGCCTACATAGAGTGGGAGAAGCTTGTGGAGTTAGTCTCTGATTACTTTAATTTTTTAGGAGAGAAGAAAGTAAAACTAGCTGTGCTAAAGCTACATATAATGGCTTGATTTCTTCGCGAGTTAAACACAAAAATTTCCAATATTATGGGGCTACACCATTATGTGAAGTTAGAGAATGTGGTACATATATCTATAAAGGTAGAGAGGAAACTTAAAAGAAGACATCTTAACCATTTTAGTGTTTCTAGTGCCTACTTAGCTAAGTGTCGAGTGCTATTTAATTTTATAGATAAAAGTGATGATTTAAGATAAATCATTTTGAGTTTGGTAAAAATGATGAGACTCAAGAAGTGACTTAGCTACATGAGCTTCTACATAAAGGAGGTATAGAGAGGGGCTTGAAGGGTTTGTAAATGGTTCAAGTCAAGCACCAAAAGAAAGAAGCAAGCCTTGAAAAAAGGATTAGAAGATAAACGTTATGCTTGTATTTTAATTAGTTTGAGTTTTATTATCTCAAGTTGTAACATCCCATCACCGATGGGAAGGGTAAATTGGTCATTTGGGACGGGTTAGGAGTGTGGAAACTTATCTCAGCATGATCATGCATAATATGGCCTCTATATATATATGAATGACAATTTTGCCCATGCACATGATTGTACATGCATTCATGACATTTTCCGGCATATGTGTTTATTGTGAAAAACATGCTATTTGTGCTTGAAAAATTGAATTAGAGTGATTTATGTGTGTTTTCCATTTTTAGGGACTTTTAGGAATTTTTCTAAAATTTTTCGGGTAAAATTGCCAGATCGGAAAAATTGTCAAGTGACGGACTGATTGGATTTTCGGTACCAAAAATGACTGTCTAATGTCACTAAAAAATTAGATGCATGATTTTAGGATTTATGACTTTGAGCCATTGGAATTTGGAGAGAAATTGGAGTAGAAATTGCATGTGTATTGGAAAGGAAATAAATGAGTGTCTAAAAATAAGACATGTGGCAAGTGACACTTGTCACTTGCCTATTTATGTCTTAGACTTAGTTTTTCTTTTAAATAAGTTCCCCTTTGGAAGCTTGCCACGATGCTTTTGTTTGAATGAGTCAAAATCCCTTTTAAATGCCAATTTTTCCTTCTCACCCGTAGCTTCCTCCTTCCTTTCCTCCTTCGTTGGTCTCCTTCACCCACACTAAAGCTCTTGTATCTTCTTTGCTTTCTCTTCTTTTGTTCACTAAACACCTAAGCCCTCTACCCTTTTCAAGTGATGATGATCGTGTGTGGGGTGAAGGGAAGAGAATTTGTGGGTTTGGAAAATTTGAAAGCTTAATAGGTAAGAAACTTGTTATATATTATGGTTTAGTAGTTAATTGAATTATTTGTGATGTTATTTACACTTAATTGTATGAAAATTGTGTTGGTGTAGATGGGTATGAAATTTGCTTATTTAATTGATGATTGATGAGGTAGGATGTGATAAATGTAAGTATAACTTGTGTTGTATGAAAATTGAGATGGTTTGAAGTAAAGTTTGTGATGTTTGATGAGTGTTTAGTCATGAAAGATAATTTTGTATGTGTGCTGCCAAATTGTGGCTAAGTGTTCAAGTGAAAGTTTTGATTAAATTGTGGCTGATTTCTTGGCTAAATTGGATGCTTCTTAATGTAGGAATGGTGTTGGAATGAAAGGAGTAGGGTTAGGTATCAATTCTAGAAAACAATTACTTTGTGTATGTTTCAGGTATTTGATCATAACTTTTGATATGGTTATGCTATTGAGTTGAGGTTTAGCTTAAATTAAACTTAAGAAGTTTGACTAGAATTCTTATGAAGGAAGTTCTGTCCAATTGTGGCTTGAAGGATTTTGAATTTTGCTTGAAAAGTGAGACATATGTGTAGAGTGAATAGTGGTGAGGCTAACATTGACGATTTTGTGACCAGTAAACTTTGGAAATTTTTCTAGGCTAAAGTAGACTGATTTTGAGAAATTGGTCTTCATGGAAGTTGAAGAGTTTCTTGTTAGCTTTCTATCTCCACTAAGTATGATATTTTTAGATTTTTAGGTTGAAAGTTATGACTTATTAATGTTCAGATGGTAATTCAGGTCATAAT
>JANKYF010000006.1:63391241-63405841 GCA_029829435.1 Erythroxylum hondense
CAAACATTTTTTCAAACCTCTAAAAAGTTCAGAAGACATTCTAACAATTATAATATTTTATGAGCTATTAAGTAAGAAATTGGAAGATTATTTTATTTCAATCATTTTGTGAGCTACAATTTAAACGACACTGTATCAAGTCTAGAGAATCGCTAGCCTCTTTACCTTCCTCTTGTTGGCAAGGAAGCATCTATATCGCCCAAATATCCCTTGGGAGGATATAAAGATGCCACACAAAATAATACAAACAAACTAAAACATTTTACAGAAGTATAACATTCAAAATCTCCCATTGGAATCAATTCAGAACAAATATAAATCACATATCATAATTTCAGAAACTAGTCTAAATTAAGGTTATTACAAACTTTCAAACAAAATTCTAAAGTCATTCACATCATATACAAGTCCATAAACAAACTCAAAAATACAATTGAGCAAAACAAAATTCATACTCCTTTGGTCAATGTGGTTAACTTGTTCTAGTCTTTAAGTCCTTCTCTTTGAACCTACATGGGACAAATCCACCGTGCTAAGCATATCACTTAGTGAGTAAAATTTAATCTATACATAAACTGACAATTAATTATACAAAATCATGATATAACATAAGCAATCCTTAACAATTTATCGAAACGAACAATTCAAATATAATGTATCTCAGAATAGATTGTACATAAAATAGAATTGAATATCAAAGGAGGGTATAAACTCTTCAGAATTAGAACATAATATTTTTGATTATATCAAAATCAAACACATTTCAAAATACAAAAAACAAATGACTGCTAAATTCATTTACAGAAGCGGTTAACGGAACTTATTAACAGAAGACACCAAATTGTCATTAACAGAAGACATCGAAGTGTCATTAGCAAATGACACCAAAGTAACATTAACAAAAGACACGGAAGAGTCATTAGCAGAAGAAACCGAAGCACCATTAGAAGAAATAATGTTTTGGGCTCTGATTTGAAACCCAGAACCCTAGGGACTTATTCGTCTCTCCACACCAACTTTATTTACCTGCCACTTTCCTTTTCCATTTTGAACCATTTCTTTTCAACTTTCCGTCTCTGCCAACACTGCTTTTTTCCTTTTTTAGCTTTGTTTTTTTTTTTTTTACATAAAGGGAAAGGAAACAACGAAGCTAAGTGAGTCGGGGAAAACAGATTGTCGACATATCCTCTATGAGGAGTCTATGGCACCCTAAAGGTGGTACATCAAAATAAGTGACACCAATGTCGTCCAGACCGGTCGGGGCGACGAGCCAGTCCGCACATCTGTTGCTCTCTCGGAAGATATGGCGATGAACAACAGACCAGTTCCGGTGGAGGAGCTCCCGTATACCCCTGACGAGAGGGATGCTCGACCGAGAACGGGATGGCACAGAGGACAGGAGCTGGTGCACCTCCATCGAGTCCACTTCCAGCTCAATCTGACGGAAGCCCAATCTCCAAACTAAGGAGAGACCTGTGTAGACTGCCCAGAGTTCCGCTACCTGCGTTGAGCACCAACCAATGAGCTGGGAGAACGCACCTCGCCAACTTCCATCACTATCACGTATAAGGCCGCCTGCTGAAGCCGTGAGATGAGTAGTATTACAGGCCCCATCCGTGTTGAGCTTGACCCAGCCAGCCTGTGGACGACTCCAACCAACCCGTTGAACCTGACGCTGGCGAGAGCCAGTGGGGCTCAGTCTGTGCCGGACGTCTGCCTGCTGAACCTGAGCTGCAAAAGACAAGATAAGAAACAATGGTGAGGCGGGACAAACAAAAGTAGAATCAAAAATAGATTTGTTCCTCCAGGTCCAAAGGAACCAGCAGGTTAACCCAAAAAGCAGGGCCCACTCCTGGCCATGCACGCGCCGACACTAGAGAAGGTTGGTATGCAACCAGTCACAAGTGGGGAGAGTAAAGGCAAACGACGTAACGATGTCCGACGGAAAAATGGCCCATAGACGTCGAGCAAGCGAACAATCACGAACAATATGAAGAGAGGATTCTTTGTAGAAGCAGAGGGGACAGGTGCTGTCGGCGGTAAGATGACGATGCATCCATTGTTGATTACTAAGTAAGCGATCTTTCACCAGTAACCATAAAAAGGAGTGCACCCGCTGGGGACCCCGCCATTGTCAAATGGCCTGCCATACCCCATGCGGAGTGTCCGTCACTGGACCCGTCAGGAGGGAGTACGCAGAAGCGACGGTAAAGTGCCCATGATCAGTGGCACCCCAGATGAGCCTGTTGTCACCCTAAAGAGGGGAAGGAGGAAACATGCCGGCTATAGAGCGGCAAATGAAAGGGGGGAGGACCCCCTTAAGATAGCCAAGTTCCACTGTCCTGTGGGCTCGACATAGTGGTGAACGCTGTGGTGAAGCAGGTGATCCGGGACGGGTTGAATAGAATGGGAAAGGAGAGGGCCAACTCCCGTGACCCAAGGGTCGAGCCAGAATCACGTCGTCGTGCCATTGCCAAGAAACCATTGCCGACCTTGAGTTACGAGATGCCAAGTCACTGTAATGCTCCTCCACACCATCGAACCCCCCGAAGCATTAAGGGAGGAGGGAATACAGTGAACATCAAAACCATATTTAGCAGAGAGTACCTGCATCCATAAGGCATTAGGGTTGGCAATCAAGGTCCAACCGAGTTTAGCCAGGAAGGCGTCGTTCATCTCTCGAATCCTCTGGATGCCTAAGCCCCCTTTAGGTATGGGCTTATAAACCTCCTCCCAGCTCACCAGGGGTATCTTGGAGTCTTCTTGCGATGAGCCCCACAAAAATTTCCGCATAGCTTGTTCCAGTTCATCACACAAGCTACGTGGTAACTGGACCGTCTGCATTGTGTAGCTCGGGATGGACGAGATGACCGATTGCACCAAGGTGACTCGGCTAGCAAAAGACAAAGTGGAGGGGGCCCATCCTGATAATCGGCGGTGGACCATATCTAAAATGTGCTGATAAGTGCGCTTACTGATCTGTTGGTGTAGGAGGGGAACCCCCAGGTACCGTCCAAGATCGGTAGTCCGAGGGAACGTGAGCGTGCAACTTAAGGCACGACCGGTTGAAAGGGGGACGTTCTTGGAGAAGTAGCACCGAGACTTCTCAGTGTGCACTCGTTGTCCCGAAGCAGAACAGAACGAGTCCAATACATCCCGGACCACGTGAACTTGGTCAATAGAAGCCTCTGAAAAGAGGATGAGATCGTCGGCGAAGAATAAGTGTGAAAGAGAGGGCCTGTGCCTACTCAAGCGTATCGGACTCCAACGACCAGAGGACACCACATGAGTAATCGCGTGGCCGAGCCGTTCCATACATAACACAAAAAGATACGGGGAGAGAGGGTCCCCTTGGCGAAGCCCGCGAGAAGGCTGAAAGGCCTCGCTAAGCTCTCCGTGCCAATTCACTTGTAAGGATATCGTAGTAATGCATTTCATGATGAGCGACAGAAACGAGGCCGGAAGACCAATATCGTGGAGAGTATCGTGAATGAAGGTCCAATTGAGGCGATCATAAGCCTTTTCGAGGTCCACTTTGATCGCCATCAACCCCGTCCTACCTGTTTTGCATTTCATGGAGTGAATAACTTCCTGGGTGATGATAATATTATTGATAATCAGACGGCCAGGCACAAAGCTGCACTGGGTCGGGCTAACTAGCGCGTCCATGTACGGTTGAAGATGAAGAGATAAAATCTTAGTGAGGGCTTTATAAAGCACATTGCAAAGCACTATCGGACAGAACTGAGTGATGGAAGTAGGGGAGGGGGTCTTAGGAATAAGAACAAGGATAGTGTGGTTAAGCTCCGATTCCCAAACTTTGTGACGGAAGATACGTTGAAGGAAAGTAATAAGGGAGGGGCCAACAGTGTCCCACTGAGACTGGTAGAAGAGAGCGGTGAAGCCATCGAAACCGAGGGCCTTATTGGGAGCCATAGAGAAAAATGCAGACTTAATTTCGTCGGAGCTAAGCTGACGGGAAAGGTCCGCAGTCAGTTGGGGCGGGGTAGGGGGAAACTTGCCAAGAGCCTCAGTGACAGGGGTCGGACCGTCGGGTCTGTATAAGCTCTCTAGGTAACGCTGAGCCATATTACGGAGAGTAGCGGGATCGGTAGTCAAATGACCATGAGTGTCTGGAAGAGCAATGTTCTGAGCTATACGACGTCGGGAACGAGTGAGGGCGTGATAAAACTGAGTATTCCAATCTCCCTGAGTAAGCCACTGACTCCTGGACAGTTGGTGCCAGTAGAGTTCTTCCTGATAAAGCACATATTCTAGTTCGTTCCGCAGGGAGGACTCGAGCACCTGAAGGGAGGGGGAATCCGAGTTCTCCGTCGATTTCTGAATGCCCTCTAACCGGGCCATGAGTTGTTTCTTTCTATGGAATATGTTACCAAACTTGGTGGTATTCCAATGGTGGAGCTTCTCCGCAAAGCGTTGGATCGCACCACTGAAATCCGAGGAGGTCGGAAGCCAGTTATCAGCAACCACCTGGGAGAATGACTCATGAGTAAGCCAAATTGATTGAAAATGGAACGGCTGGTGCGAAGGGTAGTGGGGGTTAGGATCTTGGAACCTAATAAGGAGAGGCCGGTGGTCCGACTTGAGAAAAGGAAAATGGGAAACCTGGGTATTTGGAAACTCCGCAAACCACGCGGGAGAACCGAAAGCCCAATTGAGTCGGGCTCGGATCGAACCCCGCTTCCAAGTGAAACGTGGATCAGAAAATCCAAGGTCCTGGAGGTTGCACTGAGACATACAGTCACAGAATTGCTGATTAATAATGGCTTGGGTGGGGGAACCCCAGCGTTTATCGACACTTTCCAGCTTACCATTAAAATCCCCGCCCATAAGCCAAGGGACGGTGATATGCGGAGCAAGGTTGGCCAGATAATACCAAAGATACTTTTGAAGCGCGTACGTAGGGCTCACGTAGATGGCAGTGAAGTCAAAGACCTGATGGTCCCTCTCTACCCGAGCATAAATAAATTGACGGTGTGTTAAACGGATACTAACGGCGACATTCTCCTGCCAGAGCAGCCATATTCCGCCCGAGTAACCCGTAGACTCGACCCGAAAGGAATGATGAGAGCCCAAAGACCGAATAACCCGCCCAACGCGATCTCTGCTAATACGAGGCTCATCCAAGACCACCAAACGGGGCTTGTGAAGATGAAAATAATTCCGCAAAATGGGCTTAAAGGTCCGACCTCCAACCCCTTGGCAATTTCAGAGAAAAATCGTCATAAACACAATTGGAGGAAAGGGAACTAACTCGACTCGGTCGGAGCCGGGACAACGGGTCCACTGGGATCTTGACTAGGAAGGAGCACCAGAAGGGGAACGGGCTCCTCCATCGTGGTATCGAGAGGGGCTGTAGCAGCCTTGGTGCTCTGCGGGATGGAACCCGGGTCGGGGGGTCGGGGAGGAGATACCTCGGGAATAGGATGGGGGAGAGGCGACATGTCCATGGACTCGGGGGGATCGGGAAGGGCCACGTTCATGGCTTCCGTGACCAGGGCCACGGGGATAGACAGCGGCGAAGTCGGATCCGGGGAGACCAAGGCCTCGTGTGACAGTAAGGAAATCGCCACATGGGACGTGAGGGGCTCGAAAGGGCGATGGGCAGAGGGCTGGAGTTGCGGCAAGGGAGGATGGGTAGGCAGTGGACCTGCTGAGGAGGGGGCTTGGGGGAAAGGAGGGGAGGTTGGTCCGGTGGAGGCTGTTCGACCCAAGGAGGGAAGCAACTGACATGGAGTAGAGAAGGCTGGGCTTGGGGAGGAAGACTGGCCCGCAGAGGGGCCCAGTAGGTTGGGGAACGACGTCGTCCCCGTCAGCTTCCAGTGGTTTCCAGACTCATCTTTTCTTGAGTTCCTCGTGGATCTTACATCCCTTCTGGATGAGAAACAAGAAACTTGCGGAGTCCTCTGGTCAGTAGAGGACGAGAAGGGACTAGCTTGGGAACGAGGAGCGTCGATCATTGGAGGGACACCCGTTGGTGTGTCAGACTGCTCTCTGTGGGAGAGAGCGGCGAACCTCGAACCACGAAGACCATTGGGCCTCCCATGGGACAGGCTTTCTCGGCGAGAGTCAGACGTAGGGGGAGGGAGCCGGCGAGTCCTACGTGCCACCTGCATCCAGGGGCCATAATCGTAGGTCGGTGGAGGACTGATGGAGGGAGCGCCTACAGAGTCAATAGCCGCTGAAGGTGGGGGTACATCGGAGGACGACCCAGCATCGGGCGTGGTCACTGAGTGCTTTGGGCATTGTTCGGACCCATGTCTGACCCGGCCACAACTAAAGCAAATTTGCGGGAGACCCTCATACACAACCTGCATAAGTTCCCCGTCCAACTCCACAGCCGAACGAAGAGGGGCACTGAGATCCAGGGTGACTGCCACCAGCGCGAAGCATCCCCGGGAAGAGAGGAGCGTGGTCTCATCAATCTTCACTGTTTTCCCCACCAAATTACCTAGGGCTTGAAGAATGGAAGGATGGTAGCGGGCGATGGGGAGACTGGGGAAGCGAACCCAAGCTACTATATGGGTAACGCGTCCGGAGGAAGGGCGAAACACAGGTGTCCATGGTTGGACCGACAACACATTGCCGGCGACAATCCATGGACCCTGCGTCAAGGTATGTATATAATCCCTTTCAGTTTTCAAATTCACCAAGTAAAAATCGTTGTCCAAATCCACAAACTTCAAGGGACCAGTCGGATGTCACAAGGAGAGGAGGCGATCCCTGAGTAAGCTGAACCCCATCTTCCTTTCCAGCAGCTTGATCACAATCACCTGTGCCCAGATTGTGTCCAATTTATTATGGAAGGTAGAGGAAAGATCAATTCCCAAACCATGAGGACCATGCACCAGGTTAATATCGCCATCCTCTAGTTCAATTGGGGGGTCTTCGGACCAATTGAGGTTACTGATTTGGGTGGCCTGGGTGGAAGGACCCGAAACGGCAGCACTGTAACTTGGAGGAACCTGAGACTCTGGTTGTGCGATAGGAGGAGGGTCCTCTTCCCGATTGCGCAGCCGGACCTTTTTGGCGGAGTGGGTGGTGGAATGCATGGCATGGGAGGAGGTTCAGTGGCCGGAAACGGCGCAAGGAACTGAAGCAGGTAGTAAAGTTACTGTTGAAATTACTGTAGCAATTCTCTCAAAGTTGTCTTCATGACTGGAACTAACTTTAGCTTTGTTTTCTAACCATGCTGCATTTGCATTTGGCTAACAAATCATCTTTGCCTTCTCGGAAGCGCCCTGGCCCTCCTCCAAATAGTATTCCTCCTCATCCTAACTCCTCCAGCAGTCCTCCTTCTATTGCACCCAACTCCCCCAGCACCAATCCTATCACAGCACCCCTTACCCAGAAAAGCTGGAAATAGGTAATCGGGGATCCACATGCCTCGAGCCTTCTTTTCAAACCTTCAAAGGAAATTGATGGTAAGACGTTGTCTGCCCAGAAATTGATATATTTGAAGAAGGCGCTTGCACCTAGGAAGCCACACTTGTGGGCTTCTTCTTTGACAAACGCCCCGCTTTTTCTCTCATTCAACGATGGGCACATAAACTATGGAAAAACCGAGGGTTGGTTGATGTTCTATTGCCCGAAGAAAACCTCATTTTGTTCACGTTTCATTCTACTTCACTAGCTAAAAGGTCTTAAAGGAGGGTCCTGGCATATAGGCAATCAATAAATATTTATCCAACTGGAGCAGCCTTACTTGCAGCTTGAATCCATCAAACTTTAGCATCTTTCCTTATGGATTAACTTCCATACTGTACCTTTATAATACAGGATTATTCAAGGCTTGAGTGCTTTAGCAAGTTTCATAGGAAAAAACCCTCTGTATGGATGAAAATACCACGTTGAAAGCCCGAACAATATATATGAAGACCAAGTCATAGACCCCTATCAAAATAAGATATTAAGTTTGGTTCAGCCTGATTCTGACGAGGCTGCACATTGCCGTTTGGATCCCTGAGGTTGATTAGCTCCGGCTTGATGGTTCCTGTAAAACAAGGAAGGCACGTCGGGGGTTATTTCCCGATTAGCCCCTCCGACGCTCAAGTTAGTCTTTTTTGTGAGGGTTGGATCGCCGTGAGCAGAGAAAACTAGGGTTATGAGTTGCGTACCTCTTTCGTGATAACATTATACCTTATATATGGGATGGACGCTAGGTTTAAGTCTTTACGTAGACTTCTACTTCTGCATGGGAGGTTTTCGTCTGCAAGTGGGCTATATATATCTGGCCTTAGGTCTGGGCCTTGCCTAGCTGATTGGCGTGAGACCAATCTTTGAAGGATGGACCAATCGACCCTTGGGTCGTTATGACTGGGTTCGGGCCCAGCACGACCGACCCAACCATAAGCCCCTACTCCTCGAGTCTGAGCAAAGAGAAGGGTCGAAGGAGTATACCAAGATCTTGTCACTCGTCTGTGGGACAGCTCGGGGTAGGCCCGATCGGTCGGATATTAACGTTGTAGCTTGTCTATGGGACAGCTCAGGGTTGGTTCGAACGGTCGGAAATCGACGCATTCGCTTATAATGGTATCGACCGGCTGAGTGTCCCGATCGCTCGGCATTGGCCTTTATTGCGTGACAGCTCGTACCAAGAGTGACATCTGTGTTGAGCGTGTGAAGGTACTTTATTTAATTATTACTGACGGCGCGTGCCCTCTGATAGGTTTTTAGAATCTAAAACGAATTGTCTTTGTAACCGTTGCGCAGATGTCTCGTACGTCCTTTCAACTGTCGCACCGCTCCGAATTTTGAACAACCCTAATTCACCTTAGCTCAGATTCTGTCACATGTCTGAGCTTGGCCCGGATTTTCTCCACATGTCAGGCGTTGGTTGGACGCCCTTTCAACCGCTCCTCTATAAATATTCAGCGCCGATGAACTACAGGTTTTCTTCACATTCATTTTGCTCTCCAGCTTTTATTTGCACCTTCTTGCTTACAATTTCTGAAGTTTCTTTTCGACCGCCGTCTAAATTTCTGACCTCAAACCACCAAATAGGTACGTCCTTTTTCCTCGTCTCCTCCTCTAAAGTTTATTTCAAAAGTTCCCTCTTAGTAAGCATGTCGTCAGCCAGTTCTAGAAGTGTGGTAAGAGGTACTGAAGAAGTCTCTACTAGAGAACAGAAGGATGAGTTGGTTGTGGAGGAGCCACTGAGAGATAAATTGACGATGATCGCGGCGGAGCTGAAACGGTCGATTATTAGGTATAACATTCCTATGTCCTGGGGGCCTAGGCTGGCCTTGGGGAACGAAAGAATCCACGGCAACTTGAGTGGGTATTTTGCCGTTTCTGATAGTTTCTTCTCGGTCGGCGGCATGAGGCTTCCGTATGCCCCGATCATTGATGAGGTGTGCACCGACTACCAATTGATGCCGAGCCAGATTACTCCGAATGGGTGGAGGTTCATCAATGGTTTGGCCTTACTGTGTCATCAGTTTGGCTGTCTGGCTTCGGTCGGCATATTGCGCCATTTTTTTAGGATGAACCAGAGTTCAAGCTCTGGGGCTGGGATCCCTTATTTACAGTATAGGAACGCCCGATATCGCCCGGCCGGAACAGCTTCAAAAATCTCCGCTTGGCGAACAAAGTTCTTCTTCGTGAAGTCTCCGGGATCTTCCTTCGAGTCCCAGCTATGGTGGTATCCTTTAGCTGAGCGATGGAACGACACGTCGGATGTGTCTCTTAGTAGAGCGGAGTGGGAGATGATCGGTCGCATAAAGGAGCTTGGCCGATATGACTTCGCTCGGCTCATTCAGGGGTACTACGGGGGGGGGCCTCGGCCAATTCCTTTCTAATCGACCCCCCGCCATGAATTAGCGGGCTAGGAGAGGAAACCGCCCCGTCTGGTTGACCCCTCGTAGTTGAACTATTTATTGTATTTGTGAGTATTGGTTTCGTTTTCTGACCTGTTTTTATTGCTTGTGTAGCCATGGTAAGGATAGAGGACTTTGGCGGGTCCGCCCCTCCCCCTAAATCCAAAAAACAGGCCGCAGGGAAGAAGAAGAGGAAAGAGGCGGAGACTGGTGAAGGCTCCGCTCCGCCAATGGAGCCGGGCCATTCTGCAATATTGCTGGCCCCTTTGCCTACTGAAGACAGTCCTGTCGTGTCGGCGTCATTGCCGATCGTGAAAGCGGGTGCGGGCCAAGCAGGTGCGGAAGAGGAGGAAGGAGAGGAGGTGGTGCCACCTCTCAAGAGGAGGAGGCTTGTTCGGCTTGCTGACCTTCCGTCCGGCCAGTCGAGTGGGGGCGGGAAGGAGAAGGGGAAAGGAAGCAAAGGGAAAGGAGTGACGGAAAGCGCTGACAAGTGGGAGTCTGCGATCAGCTTGGCTAAAACTGCATCGATCGGGGACCTCAATGTGTCCCTTCACATTGCTGAGAGGGTTACTCCCCCCGCGGACGAGGAGTTTCTGGAGTCGTTCAGCAATATGGAGCTGGCGCCCCGTCTTGTCCGTAGCTGTATGAGAGGTCTGGTGATGGCTTTCGCGATGCACCAGCGTATGGAGCAGCTCGACGGGATCAATCAGTCATAAGGTCAGGAAGTCCATGATCTCCTCGAGCAGGTAAAAACTTTGAAGGGCGAGCTGTCGGAGGCTCAGGAAGAGAGAGACCTCTTCCGGGCTCAACTCTCTTCATTAGAGGAAGAGAAGAAATCTTGGGAGGAGGCGAGGAGCGTCCTTCAAGCTCAACTTGCCACTAGGGAGGAAGAGAGGCGCCGACTGGCTGCGAAGAAGGATCGGCTGGTTGAGGAGGGTGAGGGATTAAGGAAGGAGATGATGGTGGGGCGGGAACACAATGAGAAGTACCTCCAGGACTGTCATGCAGCTGTGGAGGGTAAGCACAAGATCGAGGATGTGTTGAGGGAGTTGCGATGCTCCGTCAAAAAGCAAAGGGTCGAGGCGATAAAACGGTGGAAGAGAAGAAATCTAAATGCGGAGTGCCTAGAGCTCGCCTGCGACGTAACCCTTTCAGTCCTGAAGAGGTGCCATGAGGTTCACCTTCCCGGTGGGTCGGAGTGTCCTTCGTTTGAGGATTATGCCGAGCTGCTGCTTCCCCCTAGTCTCAGCCTTTCGTTGGAGGAAATGAAGGAGAGGGCCGAGGGAGAGCGGACCGTTGTTCCAGACGAGGAGCTGGATCTTAGCTCGGAAGAAGGAGAAGAGGATATCTCTCCGCTGTCTTCTCCTTTTGATCCAATCGCCGGTCCTTCCTCTCCCTTGGCCGATCCTGCTATCGACCCTTCCTCTGCCGACCCGGTTGTTGACCCTTCCTCTCCCTCGGCTGAGCCTGCTGCCAACTCTTCCTTTCCTCCCGAAGGATCAGGGTGATTGTTCTCCATTTGTAAGGCTCATCTGGTCGGGCTTGTGACCAGCATTTTTAATTAGAATGAGTAAAAGCGCGTTTTTCATTACCTCTTTTGCGTTTAAGGTTAGACTATCTTTTTGAATAGCAAATCGTGAACGAGCGTCGTCGAGGTCGATCGAGGGTTCCAAGGATCTTATCTTGGCAACCTAGTCGATTTATGGTCGAGGCCGAGCTATCGTCCCAAGGATCTTGTCTTGGCGACCTGGCCGAGCATAGTCGGTCGATGTCGAGGCCGAGCAATGGTCCCAAGGATCTTGTCTTGACGACCGACCGACCGTAGTCGATCTATGTTGATGCCGAGCGAGGGTCCCAAGGATCTTGTCTTGGTAACCCGACCGACCGTAGCCGATCTGTGTTGATGTCGAGCGAGGGTCCCAAGGATCTTGTCTTGGCGACCCGACCGACCGTAGTCGATCTATGTTGATGCCGAGCGAGGGTCCCAAGGATCTTGTCTTGGCGACCCGACCGACCGTAGTCGATCTATGTTGATGCCGAGCGAGGGTTCCAAGGATTTTGTCTTGGCGACCCGACTGACCATAGTCGATCTATGTTGATGCCAAGCGAGGGTCCCAAGGATCTTGTCTTGGCGACCTGACCAACCATAGTCAATCTATGTTGAGGCGATCGAGGTTCCCAAGGATCTTGTCTTGGTGACCTGACCGACCGTAGTCGATCTATGTGGAGGCGAGCGAGGGTCCCAAGGATCTTGTCTTGGCCACCTGACCGACCGTAGTCGATCTATGTCGAAGGCGAGTGAGGGTCCCAAGGATCTTGTCTTGGCGACCTGACCGACCGTAGTCGATCTATGTCGAAGGCGAGCGAGAGTCCCGCAGATCTTGTCTTGACGACTCGACCGATCGTAGTCGATCTATGTCGAAGGCGAGCGAGGGTCCCAAGGATCTTGTCTTAGCCCGACCGACCGTAGTCGATCTATGTCGAAGGAGAGCGAGGGTCCCAAGGATCTTGTCTTGGTGACCTGACCGACCGTAGTCGATCTATGTTGATGCCGAGCGATGGTTGATGGGATTTTTTACTCTTTGCCAAATATAATGAAATTTTTTCTTGCCAAGAAATCTGAAAACCCCTTTATTGACGGTAATGAGGGCGTGGGCCGTTAAAAAATCTGACTGGCAGGGACAGAAAAAAGATACCCACAAGTTTTGTACAAAAACAGTAATAAATAAACATTAACTAAAATAAAACTTATCTACTAGTAGAACGCCTTCAAGTTTCGAGAGCTCCACGGCCTCGATAAAATCTTCCCCTTTGCATCGCGTAGGATGTAAAAGCCATGCCCGGCTTGCTTGATCACTTGATAGGGCCCTTCCCACGTCTGTTTTGTTGGGTTACGTAGCCCAGTGGTGAGAAGCGTGCGTCTCAACGCAACAAAACCCCTTGGTCACAGGTTCGACTCCCGCATGTCCCAAGATGGGATAGGGTTCACTAAAGGACCTGGCGACCAAAGGGGACAATACCTGGTCGGTGAGGGACCCGACCCAAACCAGATGTAATTGAGATTGATGCTGATCTTTCTATCCAATTTACTACCTAGCTATATATTGACGTTGAGCTAACGAGTGTAAGATCAACGTCAATTTTGTTTTATCTTAATTTTCTTCCAAATCCAGACCAATACCAAACCATATGTAGGTGAAGCTGATGTAGATTTTGATTTGGTCTCTTTATATTGTTTCACTTTACTTACGTTTTCTTAATAGTTACACTTCCTTCTTTTTATTAGTGTTAGTACTAAGAGTTTTTTCACCCCTTAAGTTGATAGCATACATTTAATCTATGGGATCTACCATATTACTACTTGAAGTTTGTTTGTGACCTCTTTTTCCTTTTTCTTAGCCAATTGGGTAACTTACATCTCCAAATTGCAAATAAATCCATTGTTTAATTGCATTACCTTTTTTAGTTTTCCTAGAAAATAATAAACTCTTTAAGCATCTCTTCTATAATAGTTCCCTATCACGATAATGACTATAGAAAATAGGGTATTTATTAAAACCTATATAGTACTGTAGGCTTGCCTACTCTAGCTCTTTGTTGTTCTATAAAAGATTTAAATGATTCCTCCACCTTAAATTATATCCATAGGAAAAGTGGACATTTACTTCTTGTTTCCTTCAAAGCAACCCTGTAATTTGTCTCTTTATAATAGCCTAAGGTTGGCT
This sequence comes from Erythroxylum hondense, assembly GCA_029829435.1. Classification (NCBI taxonomy): domain Eukaryota; kingdom Viridiplantae; phylum Streptophyta; class Magnoliopsida; order Malpighiales; family Erythroxylaceae; genus Erythroxylum; species Erythroxylum hondense. Next base: position 63,404,806 of record JANKYF010000006.1, read on the forward strand.
CTATGTTTAAACATACATAAGAAGGACGCCTATACATGCCACATCGGTTGCATATGTCCCTATTACCTATGTATCAATTCATAAGCGCCTTCACTTGGCTACTTTGAAACTAATTGGACATTGAAAAGGATTGTTTTTGGTTTCCCTTTTATCACTTTGATTGTCAAATTTTACCAAAGTTTGTTTGATCCCCTTCACCTCTTCAATAGTTTTATTTAAATTGTACCTTGCACAGCAATGTCAAACAAGGTTTGACATGTTAGGTTAAGGCCATCACAGAAGAATCGCATAACCAACTACAATAAGTATGGTGATGTAGGCACTAGCTAAGCATAAATTTTTATCTTCCTAAGCTTTATGAAATGCATTCCTTTTATCTATGTAAAAGATTTAATATGCCTCCTTAATTCATTGGTATTATATAGAGGGGAAAAATCTCATCATCAATGCATCATACACTTGATTATATTCCTCAAAGAGTCCATATCCATTGATAACAATTAAGTTCTATCTCGCTCTTTCATTTAATATGGAAAGCATCTCATTTGAAACTCATCATATATAAGGCCATTTAGTGGAAGTATTTGGATCACCAATCAAACCTTATTAATGGATATGATCATGTATTTTCTAAGTGACTCATTAAAGGTCAGGATTAAAGGAAGATATAATTGTTACAACCCACAATTATTCCCCCTTTGACTTAATCTAATATATAAGGAGCTGGCATTGATCACGAAAAGTTGGACATACCACACACTTATCCTTCGTGGTTGTTATTGTTCTATACTAAAAATCATATCATCGTTATGTTCAATCACCTCTTCTTTCCTTTTCACTCTATTCTTGTTATTATTGTGTTCAATTTTAGAGTCCAATTGAATTAGGGGATCCAAAATGTCACTTTCAGATATCCTATCTCATATCAACTATATAAAGCTTTAAAAAATATCAAAGGTATAAAATAAAATATAAATAAATAAAATTTAACAAAAATGGTAAAATTCGTTTCTAAAAAATGATGTTAAAAACGTAA
>JANKYF010000006.1:63892655-63903155 GCA_029829435.1 Erythroxylum hondense
AAAACAAAATCATCACAAAATGTTATTACCTACGTTTACAAGAACGTCTCTAAAAAACATTTACTTACAACAAGAAATTAGTAGCTAAAACTATTTTGCTATAAAAACAAAATCGTCACTAAAAAGTATTAGCTGCCAAAACAAAATCATCACAAAATGTTATTACCTATGTTTACAATAATGTCTCTAAAAACATTTACCTATAACAAACAATTAGTAGCTAAAATTATTCTGCTACAAAAAAGCCGTCAGTAAAAATAATTATCTACAACTACGGTTTAGTAGGTAAAAATTTTTATCTACGAAATATATACGTCGCAAAATCCTATGTACGACATTCTCGGTTCTCGTTAGTTATATGTTTTACCAATGAAATTAGTGTGTATTCAAAACCTTTTTGCAACGATTTCAAGAAAACCTCGCAGATTATTTTGCTACCGGGATTCAGTGGCTATTAGGGTGAAGATTATTTTTAATTTGCGACGATTTTTGAATATTTAGTGACGTTTGGTTTCGTCGCCAATAAGTTTATCTATTGTAGTGTATTTCTCCATTCTTATTTTTTATTTGTTATGGAAGCACTAAAAACTAATCTTTAGAAGGAAATTAGTATTAATATAGCATGAGCTAAAATAAAAATATTTCACTTCTAAATTTGTCACCTTAAATTTGCGGTGTTGTTTTATTTTTTACAAAGTGATTTTATTTTAACATCCACATCATCAAAATAAAGTTTAGATATATTGAGTTTTTTTAACTAATTTATATATATAAAGGTCATCGGATTCCAATATGAAAGGTAGATGGTATAATTTAGGTAATCTTTTAGGATTCATTTACTCATGTCTTTATACCAGTTTCAAACCCAATGAACTAGTGGTATGTGCTCATACTCATTTTGTTACCCATCTTTACTCTCGATTGGCAGGTATGTGCTCTTATAAGCACCTCACAAATAGGTGGAAGAAAGTAATTCCAGCTACTATTTAACTTGATTCGTTTACAAAGTAGGAGAGGCTGTAAGAATCTTATCATTCATGTGTGGACTGAGTTTATTAACTATGACCCAAAAAAAAAGGCTTGTACGTTGACAAGTGAACTCTTCCACCGATCATGTGTCAGCAAATAAGCTGTATTGTGTAACGTCATTGACGATTAAGCGGACAGCAGAGATTGTGGTGGCTACGGTAAGCAGGGAAAAGGCAATGACGTTGAACCAATGCCATATCTTCTTCTCTATTCTTGCTGTATTTCCCTTTACCTGTGGCGACCAGATGAAAGAATATCAAGCTATTTTCTTACTCTTTTAAGTAGACAGACACAATAATTAATATAAAAACTGTCCATTGGTTTTTGCTGTCTAGGCTAGTAACTAATTACCTTGAGGAAAATCATGCTTGGAAAGACAAAGGTTAGAGTCACGAGAGAGAAAGATCCAATCAAGGTGACAAAGTCTCCCATGAAAGGAAAAGCTGCTGTGATGAAGGTGGTTACTGTATAGAAGATCCCACGAAGGAGCAACAGTCCCCTCACATTTTTGCTTGAATGCAATTTCTCTTTCACGTCCAGGAACTTGGTATCAAGTGCCTCATGAATCGGTGCAACGAACATCTGTTTTATTTGTTTCACTTGGTTTCAGTTACAAATATAATAGATTTATGTGAACAATCAGAAATTCATGTGCAAAGATCATACCATCTGGGAGACTATAGATTGTAGAAACACTAGAGCGTTTATTAGAATCTTCACCCACTTAGGACCTGAAATCTGTTGTGGGAGGTACCATGAAACAGATGAACCATAGGCCCAGTATCCAACTACAGTCACACCATAATAAAAGAGGATTCCTACTGTGAACTGCATTAACAAAGCTTTCCTCATATTCTTCACTGCCGGCTGACGCAAAGTTGACTGCTCCACCAAGAACATAGCACCACTTCACGTTTAGACCAAACTTAAAACACATTATATCAATTTATTACATACGCCTTTGACATGTTCTTTATTTCTGTACCTGCACTTCTGGTAGCAACCCTCCGGAGTTGGCAGCGATGAGTGCTGAAATTGAAGCAAAAGCGTTGAACACTTTGCCCACTTGGCTTCCACCAACGTCGTAGCTCCTGCTTTTATTAGATCGTCCTGGCAGATTATTGAGAGGGCAAGAGACATGTAAACTATATACCAACAAGGATGAGGCTACAAGTACTAGCGACTGGAAAAGGACAACTACTACCTACCATCATCAACGACCACAACCATAAGGAGGATGACGTAAACGGAAGTCATAAAAGCAGAGACCATCAACCAGGTCCTCATGGCCGACATTGTTGGGACTAGAAATGCGAATGAGAGGAAGGCCAGTCCGGCAAAGATGATGTAATATTGAAGCCTCCATGGAGAGTCATTGAAACTCAAGTGCATTTCCTGTACGGGAAACAAAAATGGAAAAGCATATATCTATTATACAACCATTACCAGGCACCCTCAAGCGACGGATATATGCATACAATTCTACCATAGTACGTGCAGGTAATTTGCTGATACCTTCAGTGCTCTTCCTCCGAGGAGAATGAAACCCATGTTGGCGAGGAAAAACGACGTAAATTGGCTAACATATGTGATGTAATAGAAATATTTCCCTGTATAAAGAATTAAAAAAACAACCTCCTTTATATCACACACTTCATTTGCATTTATGATTTGAGACTAAATAAAAGACCTATCAGATATTTACTCACCGAAGACAAATCCCATCAGGTCTCTGTACCTGATGAACCTCTTGCCTTCAATGAAATGAAACGCGGCTAAGAGCCAGCTTGAATAGGCACTGTAGAGACCGATGGCGATTAGGACTAGGATACCCCACTTCCATCCTAAAGGCACCATTACGAGACTTGAATAACTCAGTATGTAACCACAGTTGAAACCTGTCACCAGCATGAATCCCGCTTGCTGCCAAGAATCTGCAGTCCCAAATTAATTGAATTCAGGTCAGGTCCCTTCATTATTCAATCATAAGTATTACTAACAGCAATAAAGAGGGCTTTGAAAAAAGTATGAATATCAACACTGCAAAATCTTAGCGTAGAGCTATATAGTCGCTACAAGAAAATCTGGCTTTTATGCATGGAATTAGATGTTGGATGGTTTCACAAAAGAGTAAGAAATTAAGCATGAGGCGTGTATATACTATATACCGTGTCCAACGGAATGCGCAGAAGTACTGACACCTTGCTTATCAGGTCCATTAGGATCAACCTTAGCTGCACGAGCACTACCTTCTTCAATATTCATGAATTCTACGTTCTTTAGCTCTCCTGCGGACTCCATCTCGACCTCAAGAGTTAGCTCTCTTCGGTTCTATTATAATGTCTTCTCAGTACATATTCAAGACCTGGACATTGCTTTACTTATAGCAACTTGTAGGGACAATTCTCACCCCATTTTTTCTTCTTTGTTTTTGTTTCTTAGCTCTCTCTACGAATCTTCCTGTTCGCTTAACCACTAGTCAATTAATGCATACAATGACGCACTAAATTTGTATTATAGTAAATAACGCGTGAAACATAGTTACCTAATTAAAGAGAAAACAACGTTCAATAGTTGTCATAGAACTGGCGAGTCAAGCTTCACCAATATACCTGCTGCCTACTCCGCGTCGATACCTATATTATGGCACGTGGATCACATGGATCACATTTTGAAATATTATATTAAAATATGAATTTCTTATATATAAACTAGTCCTCCACTCCTCCCTTTAAAATAAAAATAATTATGAAATTTTACGCCTTTCTCCAAAAATTTGACATTCTTATATGTTAATATTATTGCAAACGAATTATAAGATCACTTTCAATTTAACATTCTCATCGTTGCCATAATCTACATTATAATCACTCGGAGTTTCTTAAGCCACACGAGAAAGTTTTCGTTTAGTACTCATTAACGCTAAAAGTATTATTTTGGCATTGAATCATAACATCTTGTGTACAGGTCCACTTCAAGAACGTGAATGCCTTTTGGCATTATTTTATGGCCAATCAACGGTGAAGCAATATCTCCAACGTACCTGCTGCCTACTCCGCGTCTATACCTATATTATCGTACGTGCATCACATGGTACTTGTCATAGAACAGGCGAGTCATGCTTCGCAATGCCAACTTCCATTTGGGCAACGAGACGAAAAATGATTAGGTAACTAAAAGAAATTGCACACAAAGTTCAATTAATTTTTCAAGCTCCTATATTTTGACTTTCTCCTATTTTTTGACATTAGAAATTCATGGTTAATTAATTTTTAAGCACTACTTATAAACTTAAACGGATGTTATGTCAAATGATGGAATAGCAACAAAAGCAACTTGAAGAGTTGACTTTTAATATTATCTTAGTAAGTCTACTGTCATTTTTAAGATATGCAAACCGCTAGAAATCTTATATATTCAAAGGGCATAAATAAACTATAACTATTAGTTTATGCTCGGCAGTCAATCAATTGGTTTTAATTAGTGACAAAGTAATTTAAAGATATTCTTTATCTTGTATATGTTTAGATATATATATGATATAATTCATAACATAATTATATATTACAAATGAAATTATAATGAGATTATAATTATAAGATTCATATTGTATTTATATATTATCTCTACATTGTTCCTAGTTATTATTTTATTAAGAAAATATATTAATATAATATAAAAAGAATAGTACACGTTACCTTTTTTATGCTATTAACATGGATTTTCAAAGGATCTCCATTTGGAATAAGCTACAAACTATTCTTACCAACATAGATGCCCCTTGGATGACATTAGAGATTTTAATAGCATCATTCTTCTATTAGAAGCAGAAGTCAATATTAACTTAAATAATTTAATTGATAATTTTAAAATAAGTACTTGCCAAATTAAGGTTACAAAACTATTATTTTAAGGAAATTTCTTTGCCTAAAGTAATGGATATAGTGATAGATGATTTATCATAAAAAGTTTGAGTAGAGTTCTTGTTAATTTAGCTTTAGATCATTCACCCATTGAATTTTATAATTTATCAGAGAATCTTAGAGGAAAGGTCCATTTAGATTCAATAATTACTTAACTAAAATAGATGGCCATGGCTTCTAAGTTCTATGGTTATAAAGCTTATCTGAGGAAACATTATATGGTAAAGGAATTGCTCAGAAGTTGAGTTAGAAACATTATAGGAACATATACCAAGCAATCTTAGAAGCCAAAACCCTTTTACACGAAAATAAGTAGACCTTTACCAATTCCTAGAGGATTATTCAAAGCAAAGTCAATAGAGGATAGCTTTATTGAATTATATTCATGTTCTAAACGTGCATAACTCTCTTTTCAAGTAGAAATCAAGAGTTCAATAGCTCAAAAATAGGAATAGAAATACCAATTACTTCTATAAAAGCGTTGACTTAAGAAGAAATACTAACAAGATCACATTGTCGCTTAGAGAATGGTCAAGTAGTTACGAAGTGGTATAAGATTCTTGTAAAAGTTCACAACTATTTCCAAAACACTCTTGACATGTACTCTAAAAATTGTTCATATATACAAGTTATGTAATCCTTTATTTCTAAGTAGATAACAAAACTAGAAGCTAACAAACTCCTTAAGCCTTCCAATGCATCAGTTAATAAGAAATCTCTCTTTGATCTCAATCTAAATAAGGCCCTAAAATCAAATGGGTTAAATACCTATTTCTTTTAGACATCTTGGGACTAGATCAAAATCCAAGTCACTAATTATATAGAATTTCTCAATAAGGCCAAGGTGATGGGAGAACTTAATTAAAAATTCATTATCCTTATCTCAAACATTTTAAATCCAGCTTTATGAAAGGATTATAGGCCAATATCATGAAGTAACACATGTAAAAGGGCATATACAAGCTCTTAGATATAAAACTCAAGCTAGTTCTAAAATGAATCATAAATTTTTACTAAAATTTTGAGATATTATCTTATTGACTTAAGAGCTATTTAAGAATTACTACAACAAGCAATCACTAAGATTTGTGCAATGAATATTGATTTCTATATAGAATTTGATTCTATTATGGGGCTTTTATCCTATATACTATAAAGGCTTTTAGATTCCCTATAAGATTCATCAATTGGAACAAATAATGCATTTCAACCACAATGTATATAATTTTGGCAAATGGGAAAGTAACTCACTTAATCATGGGAGCTAAGGGTTTGAGACAAGTGAACCATTCCCTTTATTTATATATACTATTTATTGATATGCTAACCCATTTAATTGACCATAAAATACACTAAGAGGGTAATAATATAGTAAATTGAAGATCTAAAATTTCTCATTTATTGATTATTTATTACTTCCTTGTGGTGATGACTCTATTTTATCTTTTCCTTATTGAATTCACTACAAACCTCTCAGACCTCTCGATCAACAGAGACATACATAATCTATTTCTCTCATCATATGCTAGTCATCTGGCTAGTTGCCTCTCCAATTTGTTATCCTCAAACTAAAAAATAAGCCATTCATTTATTTAAGAGTTGGAAGAAAGACTAAAAAGCCATCCTACAAAGATTTCTAACCATTAATTGAAATTATTTTAAGAATTATTGTTTACTAGAGTAATAAGAGTCTCTTGTATGTAGGATGGGATTAACTCATTAGTAATATTGGGTAAGCAATAACTGGGAGTTCTTAATTACACTTGATAATATGCTTAACAATAATTTTATGCCAATTTAGAAGACTTTATCGTGTGGGTTAAACATGGCTTTAAAAAATTCAATAATAGATCTTACCAGTAAAATCTTTAGATCTCTTACTCCCTAAGTCATTTGGTATATATTAGTCTTGCTTAAATAAAATCTTTATAAAATTTCTTTTTATTTATAGTTATAAATAAAACACAAGATAAATGTGATAAAAAATTAAGGGTTCAAATGTTCTAAATATTTTATGTGAACTATACAATAAAGAACCTAAAACCATCAAGCATTTGCTCTTCTAATATCACTATGTAAATTATGGATTAAGATTTAACAATTTTAAAACCTTTGTTGCTATAAGATTGATTGTTCTAACATTATAGAATGAACTAGAAAAAGATATTAGCTTTATAGGGACTATATAATTTGTAAGATTGCTTTTAGAAGTGTGGTGTATACAATGTGGAGAGAAAGGAATATAAGGACCTTTTAAGGCATTAAATTGGTAGTTAATCATTTCATTGAAGTTAAAATAAGCTGCATATGGGAATTGATCATTATGTACAACTTACATAAACAATGCAACATCAAAATTCCCATTAAGTGGATCATTCTTAACTAGGAACTTAGGGAGTAGACAATTAATGTATAAGTCATTGGAGTTAAAAGTACTCATATGACACATTTAGAAACAAACTTGTACAACTCACCTGTATATCAATAGTTGTTTATGAAGATACACTTGTGTCACCTATAACATACCAACAAGTAAGTTTGGTTACCTAGCATATGTAGAAGTAGTTGTTCTAGAAGACACACTTTTGCCTACCATAATATGCATAGGAATAGTAATTAATCTAATAGATGCATCAGTGCTTGTTACATATTTGTTTTATCCCCCTCTCTTGAACATGGCCATATTGCTCTTGTTTATGCTTTTTAATAGGTTATTCATAAGATTGTAACTTTTAGGACTATTTTGTTGTAACTTTGTTCTTGATTATGGTCTTATATTTCCCATTTGAGGACCTTTCTTTAATCAATTCATTTTTTATTTCAATAAAATAAAATAAATCAAAATCAAAATCAATTATGGAAAAATATAATTAAAACTAATGACCTAAACTAAAACTAAATGAAAGTAAACTGAAACAAGACTAATGAGCAATTTATTTGATCAAAATTTTGAATTAAACATTAAGAAAATCAAAGCTAATGAAAAGGTAATAAAAAATTGAACTTAAATAAACATAAAATTGTTAAAAATTATTTTTTAAAATCTTCAAAGAAAATTAAGTTACAAAAAATGTATGAACAAAAATTATCTATAATATACATGGAGATGTATAGGTATACGACATACGATTTAGAGTGTTAGCAAACATCAAATTGTGGATGCATTTTAATAGTTGAGTATCTTATATACATGTTTAATGTCTTAAATGATTGAATTTAGCTTTTTATATGATTTAAGGCCCTATAAGGGCAATTGTTGTGTATGTATATGAGGTATGGCAACAAGTACAATTAGTTGAGATCTATTCTCCAATGCATAAGTCCAAATTGGAGTATTATTTCATTGCATAAGTCGAAATTGGTGCATATATTAACTTTTTTCTTATTAAAATAATTATCTAGAGTCAACTTTGGGTAGGTATAGGTCCATTAGTTGAGATGAATTAGCTAATGTCTACCCAGAAATAAGTATAAGACTTTTATTTTTGGATGAAGTGAGTTAACAAGGAAAATCAATAAATAGAAAACTTTACAGAAAGCACTAAAAGAAATGCAAATATTAAAGGATAATGACAAGTTAAAGGTAGCTTTAATGAACAAGTTAAGGATAAATGCAATGTTATAAGTGAATCATTGTGTACCTTGAAACTAATTTATAAGATTGTAAGGTATATCAAAATTAAACCAAGTTGTAACATATTAAGGTTTACTCAATGATATGACTCATTATCTATTGCATAAGATGTGGCCTCATCTTCTACTTGCCGTGGAATATCCTTAAATACCTCTTTTTCCAAACAAAGTATATGGTAGTTCCAAATAAGATCCTAAAGATGGTGAATTCAACTCTACATATCCAATTTAATCTATAAATCAAACTATTAATATATGATCAAGAATTCACTAAGCAATAAAGATTATGGAGTCTTATCCTTTTTCAAATAAAATTAATGAACTTACATTGGAAGAATAAATGCCCAAAGGATTCAAAAACCATATTACTAAGTGAACAAATAGGAGTGATAGGAGTTGAGTCATAGAACCTTTCTTTAGAGGAAAGTTTCCCCTTGATTGCTAGCCACAAAATGTAAGAAATTCTTGAAGAAGTATGTTTGAACCAAACAAGTTTGTACTAAAAAAATTTGGAGGCATTAATGCTAATAAAATTCTTGCATGATTTATTTTTGAAAGATCTTAAAGAGTACCTTAGCCAAATAGATTTATCCTTGTTAGATGAATATGGTTAAAATATTGGGATAATCTTGAGCAATTCATCCCCACAAACCTGACTGATATTTTAAGTGTTCATATGCAACACTCCTCTAATGGTGGCAAGTGTAAGAAATATACTCTTCAAAGCTAAAAATTTTCCATTATAAGTAAGAGGTCTTAAGAAACTCTTATCATATTGTTGGAAATGATAATAGCTCCATTCACTGTTTATATTAAGAATTAACCAAGCATAGTTCGAAAGGTATTTGTACCTTAAACTATTTGACTGATCCATAACTAGTAGTTGAAGTAAAAATTTGATTTGTAATAAAATTAAATTACATTATCAATTGAAAAGTTTTTTAGTATTTTCTTATAATGTAGATTAGGGATAGCAATAAGAATGTAAGAATTTTTAATGAATTTTTAAATGTACTATTGTAGTAATTATAGAATAAGGTTAAATCTCTAAAGAACCAAAGATTGTTTTTATTTTAATATACAAAATCGAATGATGATTATGATTAATTAAATAATACGTTAAAACTAAAAAGAAATAAAAAGAAGCAATTGAGTATACAAGTGAGAAATTTAATTTTACGTTTAAGATCAGGATCTCATCAAATTGTAATTATGATTATTTGTTTTAAAAAATAAACTTTTGTAACACAGTCATTTAGTTTCAAACTTATTAGGATAATCATAATAAGTCTCAATTTACCTAAATTAATTTATTTAAACTTAACATTCGAATCAAAACGTACCATTAATTAATTAGGTGTTGTTAGTGTCTTTATTTTCTCTCTTTTTGTAGCGCCCCCTTACCGTAGAGTATACACCGATACGCCCGTGGGTCATACCGAAACATACCCTACGATGAGGGTGCACTACCATACAATCACTTCTAATAAAACCTCATGGCATCAATAATAATAAAGCAGTAATCGCATTCACTAAAATTTTAAAACCCAAAAGATAACTTTCATTTCATTCATAAAACCTTAAATACCATATCCGTCATATTTACAAATGTACAGATCCAAAAATACCATAACAACTCCTATCTAGGTCATCCCCAAAATATCCCAAAGGATCCCCAGCTGACCGACCTGTGGGCCATGCTACTCTCGCCGGCACACACACAGCAGGAAAAGTCTCAAAATCCGGAGCTAGGAGTCGCACTCTCGCTGTCCTGAAAAATAGTCGCAATTTGGGTGAGTTTGCGAAACTCAATGAGTAACCATCATCGATGGTTTACTCAATCCATGCATTACGCAGGATTGCGCACAACATAACACAGCATCATAATCAGAATCATAAAATCATAATCACACAT
>JANKYF010000006.1:64038702-64048947 GCA_029829435.1 Erythroxylum hondense
AGCTTCGGGCTGTTCACCGACCGAATTTCTCTCCACCATATTCCGTCGGTGATTCATTCTACCGACGGATATCTGGTGTTTACCGACGGAAATATCCGTCGGTAAAACACTGTTTTCTTGTAGTGAGTGTTGTTAATATTTGCAACTACTTCTTCATATTTGTCTATACTCAATTTATAGACTAGAGTGCGGTGTAGATAAGAACTAAGACCAAAAGTTATACATTGTTTAAATATTGATGGATCCCTTGAAATGTCTTACCATCAATAAAATAAAAAAGTTGACTTTGATTTTTTTTTTTTTTTCTTATACGTCTTTTGTGCCGCACCTTTGATCAATTGTAGCTGCCCTTTAGCACCAATTATCCATGCTGTGTTCACTGAGTGAAACTTTTTCCAACAAAAAGAGGCAAGTGCTGATTGAGAAGGGCTAAAGACTCATTAGTAGAGAAAAACTTGGTTCACCAATTGCTAAGCATATGTAACAAATCCCTATAAAATTATCACAAGCAATATGTTGCTATAATTAGCATAATTGTTGTCTGATTCCATCCAAATCATGCTCAATCTAGCTGTTAATGACAGAATGTATTACTTTGTCTGAAGGTTTTCTTAACTAATTATATGTGCATTTATTGCATCTTCACACTAAGGGAGACTACTTTTCTTTTTGGATGATAGGAGAGCTTCAGCCTTCAAGAAAGAGGTTGATAGTTTCTGTCCGACCTAATCTAAAGCCTGATTGGGTCCAATATTATTGAGTCTGAGCCTGAGATTGACCAGACTTGAGTAGCTCGAAGATCAACTCAAAATTTCTTAAAAATTTGAAAATAAAAATAGAAAACGATGTCCCCTTTTGCAAAATCGAATTTTTTTATAATTATCGAACCTTATATGTTAGATTAGACTTGGGCAACTAAAGTTTGACCTAAAAAATAAAGGTGGAGATTTGACTCGAAATCTAGTCGGTCCTCTAATTTGAGCCCGAGCCTAATTGCCAACTTTACAAAAAGAAAACAAAGGTCATTAATTTAATAAACTTTAATTAAGCGATATTAATAGGACAGCTTCAAAGATTGTAATTGTCTGGTAGAGCCCTTACGCCTTTGATTAATAAAAATAAAATTAGAAACCAGAAAAGGGTAGCAAGGACATCGATATAAGAATGTGCGATTGACGACTCAACGATCAAATCAATTGACAATGATTTTGCGATTAGATAACACCACAATATCTACTAATTTAAATTATCATACATCACAATGGTAACTTTAATTATATGCTCACAAATCCCCTTTCATCAAGCATTTGAAAAAACACTATAATTGCTAACATCTTTAATAATTAAACGAACAGCCGCAGTTGAAGTTATTATTGTAAGTAGGCTAAACAAGATGACATTGAACCAATGCCATATCTTCTTCTCTATTCTTGCGGTCTTAGCCTTCACCTGCAGAGTAAAAATTGGAGTTTAATTAATTCGCTCAAATATTCAATCTTTTCTAAGATTTTATTTTCCATAATTTGATTACGATTTTTTTTTTGAAAAAGTAATTAAGAACTTTACAAGTGGCAATGCGGCGTAAATGGATTAGCGCACTAATTACCTTGAGGAATACAAGGCTTGGAAACAGGAAAGTGAGTGGAATAAGCATAAATGAGCCGATCAAGGATATAAAATCTGCCACGAAAGGAAAGGCGGCGGCGACTAACGTGTTTACTGAGAAGAATATTGCTCGAAGCCCCAGTAGTCGTAGGATGTTTTGTTTGGAGTGAATTTTGTGATTCGGATCAAGATATCTGGTATCAAGGAACTCGTGTACAGGGGCGGCGAACATCTGAATTCAATTCAAGAAGATGAAGAGTTAGGCACCACTTGAATAATAAATAAAAGGTACGATGAAAGGGAAAAGGGTAAGCAAGGCCAACTGAAGTCTTACACTTTGTGAGACAATGAATTGGAGAAACACGGCGACATTTGTAAGAACCTTAACCCATGTTGGACCAGCAAAATTTTGCGGGAGGTACCAAGAAACTGACGTACCGTAAGCCCAGTACCCTACTATGGTAATACCATAATAGAAAAAGCAACCTAGTGTAAACTGCATAAGCAAGGCTTTTCTCATGTTCTTCACTGCCGGGTGCTTCAAAGTTGACTGCATGTGTATAAGAAAATAAATTGTCAACAATGAGGGTTTTCAACGAGTTCTTCCTCCTTAATTCATGCCCATCATTTTATTTTTCTTTTTTTAGTTTATAGATGGCTTAACCTGAGCTTCCGGCAACATCCCAGATGCGCTGACGGCGACAAGCGCTGAGATTGCATTGAAGGCATTGAACATCTTGCCCACATCAGTTCCACTAACCTCGTAATTTCTGTTGGGATTTGGATTCCCTTCGCATGAGAAATATACATGTACTTAGTGCTTTACCAGAGCATGAGCCAAAAAATTTTATTAGCAATCATAAATATAAAAGTGTAATACGGTGAGGAAAACGTTTCGATCAGTAATTAGGGGGTATTCGTCATTAATAATATTGTAAATAATAAATGATGATCATTATTATCCAAGTAGTATGTTTTTGGAAAGGAGCTCAGATCTTCTGTTCAATTTTATGGTGTCTTATTATGTTCAGTAAATTTCAACTATTTATTTATATGAGTCCTGTGAATTTGACGACGTTGTGCTCGTTAAAAAGAAAAGTTGCCGGATACCAACCCCCATCGTGAATACACTGACTCAAACTGGTGGCAATGTAAACAGCGGTTAGAGCAGCAGAAAGTCCCAACCAAACCCTCATTGCTGACATGGTCGGGATGCATACTGAAAATAAGAAATATGCTACCCCAGCCACTATTATAAAGTACTGAAGCCTTATAGGAGAGCTGTTCAATTCTGAATTCATTTCCTGAGAAATAAATCATAAAAAGAAATAATGTAATCACTAACTCTAGATATTTTTTAAAACGAGCACTATAATTAATACAATCTACAATAAATCACCACCTTAAGTGCTCTTCCTCCAAGGAGAATGAAGCCCATGTTTACGAGTATGAGGGTCAAGAATTGGGCGACCCATATTATGTAATAAGATGGCTTCCCTGAAGATAAGAGAGAAACAGAAAGCCAAGTGTTTTAGTTAGTTAACCCAAGGTCAACGCACGATTGAACGTGCTAGAAACAATTATAATAATACATGGATTATGCTTCAGCGCAAATTCCGTTCTCTTCCCAACAACTGTGAGTATGAAAAAGAAGTTGACTTGAATTACAAATTCCATACAAATCGGTTAACTAGAATTCACTGCGAATTAACTAGTAAATCTGTCTATAATAATTGAGGAAATTACACGTCACAATTTGCAAGTAAAGAATTCATTTCTTAATTAAGTCTTAAGACTCTTAGTCAAAAGTGATGACACTGCACCAAGCAAGGCTGGTGACACTAACAAGTCTAATATAATAAGATCTACCATGTTATGAGTAACTCGGTAACATGCAGCTAAACTTTGAAGTTTCCTTTTTAGGATCGAGGTCAAGCAACCAAATATCTACTTAGCAGCTGGCCTCTGCATCTATCAACAAGTTTTAGAGACTCACCTAAGGCATACCCCACAAGATCTCTGTATCTGATGAATCTTTTGCCTTCTATGTAATGGAACGAAGCCAAGAGCCAATTGGCATAGAGTGAATACAGTGCGACCGCAATTAGGCTTATGATTCCCCATTTCCAACCCAAAGGAACCATTATAATACTCGAGTAACTCAATATGAACCCGCAGTTGAAGGTTGTCGAAAACATCGTCCCTACTTGCAGCCATGAATCTGCATGTTTATTCATATGATCATCAGCATTTTGAGAAGATGTTGTCAACAAGTTAGTTAACCCCATATCATAAATACATGGCTGCTGAAAAGTTGATTTTTTGTATGATCGCAAATGAATAAAACTAAAGATCGTAAAAGAAAAAGAGAGAACTAATTATACCGTTGCCAATGACATGGACAGAATCGGCGCCCTGGTCGATGTTTTGATCGACGCTTGGTTGTACTGCTTCAATACTCAGAGTTTCTACATCTATATCGATATGAGTTACTCGTCCTGACGTCGACATTATTAATGCTTTCTGCGTTGAAGCTTGCCAATAAATTCACTATATATATCTAAAGAAAATGGACTTATGCGAACAACATCCCAGCTGTATTTTGTGTGTCTCCAGTTTCGTAGAGACCAAAATCGGCAGATCAAAAAGTGGCTAGCAAGCCTTCTCTAGAGAACTTTCTGCACGTAGTAACCAGGCAAAGTGCTTCCGTTTTATAGACAAGATTCTACAGACTACAGGCTTGCTCTTCGCATCCTATTGGACCATACTAAAGAAGTAAAAATGATGTATAACAGCTAAAGTTCGGCCATTAAAAAATTTATGCATTGACTTAATATCCAAGTTGATTAGCAGAGATATATGGCCACGCCGGTCCCATGGCTCATATTATTTTCTTGCAGAAATTATTGAATACACATAGAGGTGGTCCCATTACAGGAAAGTCTCCGCTTTTATAGATCGTGATGTAAACAGGGTCGTTAACTTTTTTTTTTTTTTTCTCACGAGATGGTTTATGCCAATCTCAACTATGAAAAGGTACCTTTAAGCTATTTTATACGTAGAATAATCTACGCTTGAGCTGGGTAGGTCCCTTATAAGAGGTAAAATTTTGATCTCAAATTTTAAACGGTTGCATACATGAGAGTGTTTGAACCCGTAACTTTATTTAAATTAAAAAAATCCCTTATCAACTCACCTGAACCCTGAGGTTAATAAGAGTCGTTAACTTTATAGCCTTAATGATTGAAGTTTACTGTTTCCTTGAACTTCCACCATGCACATTTTGTGGATGATTTTATAGTTTAAGCCTTAAGGCCCTCAGAGTCGAGAAACGTACAAAAGTAGACACCGGCCAAAATTAATGATTACCACTTGCCGATGCGTAGGGGTCTTTTGATGACTAGAAGTTACGTGCAAGTCAACGTTGTAATCACTTAAATGTACGTAGTTACCTTTTCTTAATTGACCCAGGCAGAAGATACGTTAGGGTTTCCGATCAGAACATTAGAGAACGAAAGCTGCCTGAAAAAGATATGAACGCTTCTCTCTGTATTGCACTTTAATCTCGGATAAATGTGTAATAGCGAGAATCACATGATATATACTTATGGAAGCAGCTAATATTAAAGGGTTACATTTTTTGTTCATGGAACATATGGAGTTATATTATCACATATAGTAACAAAGACTTTCCTTTAATAAGTTAGATATTATAGTTTCATATGCGGTCTTTTTGGAACAAAATAAATGCGACAACTATGTAGATATATGTAGGCCAATGCATAAAAATAAATGTCTTGTGTAAAGTCAACAATAAATATGGTGCTGATAATTGACGACAAATTAACTGAAAGGTATACAAAATTATAAACCAATTATCACTTTGTCATTGACTACATCTGTGTTTAACTTCCTAAATTTTTTTATAAAAGTAAATTGAATTGCATAAAAATCACCTAAGTTGATAAACAGTTATTTCTAATCAAAATAGCAAAGCCAGAGGCCTCCGTCGAGAATAAGATAAAACAAATCAAATGAGTAAGAGTACAAACCCACCATTAGAAACGATTAAAGATTCTAGTTTGATTCTATTAGTGTTCTGATATTTGAGTTGATTTCTTTGATAATATTTCTCTTTAATGCACTTATAAAATTATTGGTCGAGTTTTTTTAAAAAATTAAATGAAAGAACTATATTAATAAACCATCTTCAAAAAAGAGTTACATCAAAAGATATGAGAGCCTAATCAACTCGATATCACCAATACTGACAGTATAAGGAAACTATTAACTTACAACAACAAAAATTTAGAGGCTACGTCATGTTTAGTATTGTTCAATTAGTGCATGCATTGACTCTAATTATTGCACCATTTGAATGTCATTGCAAGAGAGATTATGTTGGTGTTGACATTTAATAAGACGATATCTCTAATCCAATTTAATTAGTGCTTTAGACTAAAAGGCTTCCTTATATGGCACTTTGCCCTTAACATTACACTCATTCTTTACTTTCTATATGACATAGATAGCAGTACAAAAGGACATCCCTGTAACAAGATTATTGGCATCATTTAGTAGTGGCTTCCAAGATGCCCAAAGAGGCAATTCTTCTAAGTCAACCTCATTACAAACATGAGCATTCGACAATTGAATTTAATTCAATAACCCTTCTGAGGCTACATAACTAAAGAATATGTAGTCCCTTATTTTATAATCATATGGTGAAGTTGACAAATAGGTAAGATAGGAAGGGAACTCTTCTTTTTTTTTTAGAGTTGAGAGCTTAGTTTTGATGGCAAATTGTGTTATAAATGATAAATTAGGTGGGATACATTTGTATCAAATCCATTTACTCTAATGAACTTTCAATGCAGGATTCCTAAAGATTTGACAACATGGTCTATTTTGAAACAAGGAAAAGGAGTATCTAGTGCAATAAGTAGCATCCTATATATGTTGATTGAGAAGGTAATCTGGCAAGTTGTCTTGTGAAAATTGGAAACTTCTTTGTTTGATGGACCATTCATTACCATTGACAAGATTAGAAACTTTAGCTCTAGGCTTCATTGGATACATCATGTGGAAAACTTGAGGGAGTAAATATATAGGCCTAACCTTACACTAATTGTCATACCATATCTAAGCGGAATTGTTATTACCAATATGGTGAATTTGATTTCATGGAACAAGTTGTTTCTCAATTTCAAGATATTTACCATAGTCCAAGATGAGTCAACATGAGGTTGATTTCCCAAGCACATTGGTTATCTAGATAATGAGAATGCACCCATTTCACCTAAAGAGATTCCTTGTATATAATAATTTGTTAAAGCCTTTTAACAAATAGAATATTGCTACTCAGTTAGATAGGCCAAATTCCTAGAACATCTTCTTCCTTAGGTAAAACAATATCATCCCATTTCACCTTGGCATAGGGTTTCCTATAGGCATCTTAGGTACAAAGGAAGTTTCTCATAATTTTCTCTAAGCCTTTAATAACAGTTTTAGGTAGACCCAAATAAGATATCCGATGAGCATGCAAGTTATTGAGGACAAATTTGATGAGTTGAGCTGTACCTACGTAAGATAGGCTTTTATTAGCCCAATGGTCTTATATATAGCATCAAATAAGTCTCAACATTCAACAAAAGTTATCCTTTTAGTTATAATAGCAACACTAAAGTATCTGTAGGGAAGCTTCCCTATCTTTAACCCTACAAAAGAAGCAAGGTAATCCTTTTAATTTTTTATACCATTAGAGATAATGATAAAACTCTTATCACCATTAAAGCTTAAGCCTATAAATGAGTAAAAGCTATAAAGAGAATCCAAGATAACCTTGATAGAAAGTGATTCAGCTTTGTAAAATAATAGTAAATCATTAGCAAAAGACAAGTTAATGATCCTTTGCTTCACACATTTGAGACGGAATTTAAATGCATGATTTTTTTCAATATTAGCATTGAGAATACTTCAATGTATGTAGTAAATAGAAATGGTGAGATATGATCACCTTGCAAAATGTCTTTACCACTCTTAAACACTGGAGTAAACTCACCATTAACTAGGATGTTGAAGGAAGCTGTAGAAATGTATTGTTCAATCCAAATAATAAAT
The DNA here is from genome assembly GCA_029829435.1 of Erythroxylum hondense. NCBI lineage: Eukaryota > Viridiplantae > Streptophyta > Magnoliopsida > Malpighiales > Erythroxylaceae > Erythroxylum > Erythroxylum hondense. Next base: position 64,046,428 of record JANKYF010000006.1, read on the forward strand.
AAGTGAAGGAACCTAAATGTTGTAAGAGCTTGTGAAATGAAGCTCTGATTTATAATATTAAAAGATTTGTAGAAGTTTCTTTTTATAGCACAATAAGGCTTAGATATCTTATTTTAATAACCTTGAAGAGTTTCAATGCCAAGAGAATATTACCTCCAATGCTTCTACCTTTGAGGAAAGCTTTTGAGATTTGCAAATCAAACAGGGTCTACAAGATAATCTCATAGATAATTTTGTAAAAATTATTATAGTAAGAAATAGGCCTAAATTCTTAAGTGAACTTATGTTAGGCAATTAGAAACTAGGAAAATTAAAGTCATATTGAATTGTTTAGGAGTCTTCCTATTGTGAAGAATTTTTTAATAGCTTAACATACTTAAGATTTGGTAAAATACTAAGACCCTGAAAGAAATAGGTATTAAATCCATTTGGTTCAGTGGCCTTATTAAGATAAAATTAAAAACAATTGTTTTAACTATTAATAAAGTTATGATAGATTTTTTCTTCTAGTTCTTCAAATTTCTTGCATTCTCCTTTTTCTAAAGATATTGTTACAAGTAAAAAATATTTTGAATAAAGTTAAATATGTTTTATTATTAAGGTAACTTTGCTAATCTATTCTACTATGTTTTTCTATTGTTACAAGTTGAACTAAAAGTTGCAGAGATGAAGAATAGATTTAGCTTATGTTTTACCAATAAATAGAAAAATAACACTACAAAAAAAATGGAGTTTAGCAATAGATATTAACAACGAAAATTGTAGATTTTCCATTGGTAAGCTAATTGAGAGATGAAATTTACTGACGAAACAAGTATTCAGAGAAATGGTCGTAAATAATAATTACTAACGAAGCACAAATTTTTCATCACTAATTTACCGACAAATATTTTATGTTCTGTCACTATATTTAGTGACATAATTTTGTGATATCGGTAAATTTTCCGATGTAATGTTTAGTGATAGACGAACAAGGCCTCTCGGTCGATATATTTACCAATGGATTTGGAAATTTTGTCAATAAATTCGCTAATAACTATACCAATGGAACTTAGTTGCTCATCGATAAATTGATTACATTTTACTGACGGATTTTGGTTTTTCGTCAATCAATATATTGCTACTGTTTTTTTTTATTTTCCCTGCCTTTAATTTTATTTGATAATTTTATGATTGATGCATAATTTATATAGTTATTAGTGATCTGTTGATAATATTTTGATTTGTTTCTATATTTAACTTGTTAACATAGAAAGTTAATTGATGATATAAAGTAAGAATTACATTAATTGATGATAAAACATTATTTTAAACAATAATAAGTATTTAAAGATTATTCATTTGGTAACTACAACTATGGTATTCTTTTGGTGAATGTGGATGCTCTGCATGTTGTGATGAGGTATTGCCCTTTTTCCTTCAACTCATCCATCTCATTATAGAGCTAAGCTATGTATTTCATCAACTATTGCAAATGAGTTGCTAATGCTTGTACTGTGCTCCAAAGCTAGTGGACTTTATTGAATTTGGATCGCCTACTAGATGTTATATTGGATATGGAGGATTGTGAATAACATGTATTTGCAAATAAACCTAAGCCGAATATCCTTTCACAATGATCCTTACGCCATTGCATGAAGATAGTTTTGAGTCTCATCAACATCTTCAGACTGTTGAGACTGTCGTTGAATACTTTCTTGTATTTGGTCCTAGCAGAAGGCAATGTTTATATTAGTAAGTGATAATTATTAAGCATCATAAATTTCACATACATTTAGTTCTCTACATCAGGTGTTAACAAAGGTCACACTATCATGCTTCCTAATGTGAGTGCAAAAAGAGTTGACGGGGTGTAGGCTTATTGCCCATAGACTTTTCCTGCATCAGAATAAAATGTTATAAGTGAACTACAATATACAAAAATTTTGACAGAATTTTTACTATTTTTATGATATTTATCCCTTATTGAATAAAAAAAGTACACAATCATCTACGGCATTAAACATTTATAACATTATCATTCTCCATAATACACATATTTTCATTCCAAAATTCAAACATCAAATTAAATTGAAATACATTAAAGTAAAAAAATTAGAATATAAGTGTAAAGTGTAAATACTTACAAATCTCTTTATATGCTCGTGGTAGGTAATAGATTCTCCAGTATGTATGGGAAGACTCTCTCCCCATGGTCCTCCACTTCTGTTGGTTGAATTACGCTCTGAAATAGACATTGTCTCGAGTGATGTCCAATAATGCTGCCAACAACTCCATATTTGTTCAGAATTATAAGGAGGTCATATACTAGTCTTGTGTACTACACTAATAAAGTCTCTATAACATATACAAGCTCGTCTCTCCCATACTTTATAAATAATCGCTTCAAATTCAGAATTCTAAAAAATTATTTCTAAAAAGAGAAAAAAAACATACGATAAGTACTTATAACCTACAATATTTATCCAATTAATGTATAAAAATTAATTTAAAAGTAGAAAAAATATATTTTTTGTACCT